>CAOGCB010735722.1:0-23309 GCA_948266635.1 Cnidoscolus chayamansa
GGAATGCAAGCTTAAGTAAAAAATAACAACCTTAACTAACATAAGATGTCATTGAGCCTATTCATAAGAAAGCTTAAGTAAAAAAGAACAAGCTTAACTAACATAAGGTTTCATTGAGCCTATTCATGAGATTTGTCACACATACTATATACATGTTATACATATTTAGGGTCATGATATATTATATTAGAAACACTTTAGTAACAATAAAAGGTTACTGATATAATTAAAACCATGTTTAGAATTAAAGCTAAGCACATGTAAGTAGTACTAGAGGAGATGTTAGCTTACATTGACATGCTAGCTTAATACTAAGGTGCTTGTTACTTAAAAGTTTAATTCAAAAATGGAAATAAAACTTTAAAACATGTTTAATGAGTGGAATTAAAAATTTTAAATAAGCTACACAAAGTTGTCAAAATTGCAAATTAAATTTTCCCGGTAAAACCTAAAAAGGGCAAAATGGACTAAGTGACAAGTATGCTTCCGCACATGGAGTCTAAAGTGTAATTTTCTAATAATAAATTGAAATATATAGGAAAACGTCTTAAGTAACATAAAAATAAATCTTAGTAGGTCAATTTACAAAAAATTGAAGTGATGGTACAATGTAGAAAGAGGAAAACTTAGTAGGTCAAGGTAGAATTACCAAAATTTTGAAAGACAAAATCAATCCTAACAATCCAAGGTGCAACCCAAAATCATTTTAGCCCTACATATGTTCTTCAAAATCAGAAAGAGAGTGAAAACAAGGATAAAGGAGCATAATACTAGTTATTTCTTCATCTCACCAAATCGGGTAGCAATAATTCCTACACATTCCATCATAGGCAGCCTCCATCCAAACTTGTAAAGCATCAATTTTGGTAAGATTTTCAAGTTTTCCACCACCCAAAAAATCTTTCTAACATCCTAAGGGATAGTATAAAGCAATGAGAATGAAAGAAAATCAAGTTTAGATTTGATTTGAATTGAGGTTTGATGGTGGAACCAAGATAGGGTGCAGTTTAAGCATAGGTTGTAGCACACGATTCCTTTGCTTGCTATTTTTTTATTCTATTGAATTAGGTTATATTCTAGTTGATTTGAGAGGTTTCATAAAATCTTAGGGTTTGTGAATAAGTGAATGAAACCTTAAATTTGTTGGGGGAAAGTTTGATTCAAGTTGAATCACAGTTGTATACATGCATGATTTTGAAAGAAAAAAAATTCCTGGTTGTTCTTTAGTTTGTGGCTGATTTTTCTATGACTTGGGAGGGAACTTTTAACTGGTTTATTATGCCAAATTGACCTAAATATGTCCTAAATATTCTGTAAAATTGAAAGGAGGTGCTATAGTGAATGAACTTTGAGTTTAGGTTATGTCCAAGTGTATATGCATGCGTGACTATGTACATGGCTGTTTTGTTTAGGAAATTTATTTTGACTATGGCTGATATTAAAAAGGCGATATTTAAGGACCTATAAATGTGTAAAATGAAGTTTCAATTTAGGGTAACTATAACTGGACAAAAATGGAACCAAACCTAGGTTAATACAATTGTGACATTGAGGTGTAGGAATGATGCCAATATGTGTGTGCATAAATTTCATATTGTCTATACAATTTTATATGTCTACAAAGATCTTTAAATTGTGGTGAATGTTGTTACTTTAGGTCCATAACTATATTGTGCTTCACGAAAAAATTATTAGCACGATAAAAGGCATCAAAATGTTGACCTAATTAGGTAAAAACTCGAAATTGAATAGATTGTTGCATATGTGCTAAGTTCATGTCATGTTGTTACCCCATTTTTATCATGACCATATAGTTGTTGTTCTTAAATATTTTATGTTTGAAACAACTTCATAAAATGACTGATAGTTAATATAGAATGCCTACGGCAATATGGTTGTTGACCACATAAGGAGAAAACATATTTTGATGATAACAAAACTTAATGAAATGTGCTAACAAACTTTCAAGAATTTCATATCACATAAAGAAAGCAAATCAAAATAAGAAGAAGAAAAGAGCATATCAAGAAGAACAAAGAAAGACAAAATGAAGACATTTGATCATAGGCAAAGCAATGTAAGAGAAGTGAGATTTAGAACCACCAATGGATTCTCACATGGATAATAATATTTTTAGAGCATGGTCTTCAAGTCAAGAAAATTGAGTTTGAAAGCTACTAAAATTAGATAACTAATTTTAGAATAAGTCTATTTCAGTCTTAATAGAAAAATAAAATCAGCATGCTGATTTTCGAAAGTAGCTAACTACTTTCTAATTAAAAATATTTTTAGCAAGCTAATTTTGGTCTAATTCTGACAGAACTCTGACTGTTCAGACTGTTGCACAGTTTGCAGAATTGTAATGGCTATATTGTCAGATTTAACTTGTCGTTGGTTGAATATTTTGTGTTGAGAGTTTTAGGCCTCAAACCCACCTATATAAGCAAGCTTTTACTTCCTTTTGGAACTAATGAATGTGCTACAACTTTAAGAACTTTGAGAGTATTATTTTAAAGCCTTCATTCAAAAAATTGTGCTTTATTGGCAGATCTATCTCTCTCTTCTTCATAATTTATTTATCTGTATATCAATTCAAAGAGAGATTATTCTTCTTTTCAAAACCTATTTACGGTTGTCTAAGTGAAGGGACATCACTTGGAAGAGGTCTTTAAGCACCTTTGTAAGCTTAAAGAAGTTTGAGGGGAAATCAAACTTAGAGAGGTTGTTAAGCACCTATAAAAGCTTAAAGAAGTTTGAGGGGATATCAAAATTGCAAGGTTCTTAAGCACCTATGAAAGCTTAAAGAAGTTTGTGGGATCATCAAACTTGTAAAGGTTGATCAAGCTCTTAGGAAGCTTAGTGGATGTACTTGGGTGTTCTCTTGCCTAAAAAAGGATATCATAGTTGATAAAAGTCTCAAGAGGAACCTTGAGAAGAGTGGATGTAGGCTGCATTGTCGAACCACTATAAATTGATGTGTTTGAATTCTCTTGACCTTATCTTTTACTTTTGAATGTCAATTTATATGTATTACCTTGATTAACTGAAGAAAATTGTTGTTTGATAATTTGTTGTTAGAAGTTCATTAAGTTGCAGCTCAATTTTAGCTAAATTGAACACCTTGCTAATTTCAGCATGAACAATAGTGTGAATAGTAATTTTTCACAAGCTAAAGATTAGCTAGCTAATTTTATATTTTGCAATCGTAAGATAATCAACTTCTCATACATTGATCTAATTAGATAACTCTCTACAAGTATTCAGCCATTTTATATAAGAGTTGAAAGCAAGAAATTAAAAATTGATTGAATTGAAAAAGTGACTAATTCACCCCCTCCTGGTCATTTATACTTGGGATAAGAAATTGGTATCAGAGCCTAGCTCTCTTGCTTAGGGTTGAAACACCTTAGAGAGATCCTAGAATGGCTAATACTTCTAACATTGCTGGAGTCCTCACACCTTTAGTTGAAGGACACTCAATCACTAGACCTCCTTTGTTTAATGGCACAAGTTACTCATTTTGAAAAACTAGGATGATAACTTTCATGCAATCTATTGACTTTAATGCATGGAAAATAATTAAAGATGGTCCTCACATTCCCATGGAAGATGAGCCTCAAAAAGCTCATGTACCTAAAATAGAAGATGAATTTCATGACAATGATTGGGAAAGAATTTCTATAAATGCTAAAGCTATCAACATTCTACTTTGTGCTCTTGATCTAAACGTATATAATCAAGTTTCATATTGTGAATCAGCAAAGAAAATATGGGATAAACTTAAAGTAACTCAAGAAGGAACAAATCAAGTCAAAGAGTCCAGAGCAAACATCTTACTTAGAGACTATGAACTCTTTGAGATGAAACCTAGAGAAACTGTTGATGATACAAGTACCAGATTTACTTATCTAATCAATCTTCTTAAGGCAAATGAAGAAAAGAATAAGTCACAAGAGATGAAGGGAGCATGTTCTAGTTCTTCTAGCATCTCAAGCAATAATGAAGAAAAAACTATATTGGCCACAAGAATCAAAAGAACAGTCAGAAAGGTGGAAAGAACTATAGAAAAATTTTCAAGCAATTTGCTCCTAAAGATGAGAGAAATTCTCCTGTACAAAAAGAGCAAACAAAAGAAGTCTGCTATGAATGCTGTTATCCCAAAGTTGAATGACCAAGAAGGGGTGAATTGGTCACTTTTTTACTTTTCTTGAATTTCTAAGTTATTACTCTAAATTTATATCTAAATTATGGCTAAGTACTTTCAATAAGAGTTCTATCCTAGTTTAAGTGAGCTATTTTAATCAATTATGATAACTGAAGGCAAATTTAGCTTAGCTAATTTCTTACTATAGAAAGGTTATTGTTCATGCTACTATTTACAGAGAACTAAGGATATCAGAAAACAAATCTAGCTTATCTAATTTTTAGTCTATTGAAAAAACACTGTTCACGCTACTGTTTATGGTAGATTTAGCTAAGTTCTCAAGTTTGCTAATTTTAGTTCAGCAACTTTTAGATTTTAATGGCACTCTTTCAAGTTTCAATAGTACTCAAATAATGAATGAAAATAAACTTAATAATCAATAAATCAATGGAGAGTAAGGTTGAGAAAATCCAAACACAAGTTTTATAGTGGTTCGACTAAAACCAGCCTATGTCCACTCTTCTCATGCTTCTTCTTGAGAGTTCCACTATCTATCTCTTTTTCCAGGTAAGAGATGAAACCTTTACAGTTCTTCCAAGCTTTACAGGTACTTAGACAACCTCTTCCAAGCTCTACATGTGCTTAGAAACCTTTTTACAAGTTTGAATCCTCATCAAACTTCATTTACCTTTCAAGGTGCTAAACTACCTCTTCCAAGTGATGTACTCTCACTTGAATATAATAAATGTTAAACTCATAATTCTCAAAAATAAATTCTCTCTTTCAACAATTATAATAGATTGCTATTAAGAATAGAGAGGATATGCCAATGAAGCTCACAATGAATGCTTAAAAATCAATGAAAAATCTGCTAAAAAATTCTCAATAATATCATGCATTCATTAGCCAACATTTGAAGTAAATGCAACTATTTATAGATGAAAAACTTCTCTGAAAATTTCTAGGCAAAAAAGCCACCAATGGCTAGTTTTCTAGCCGTTGGAATCATGCTATCAATCGTAAATCCTGCGTAGACTGTGCAGTTTGTACTTCTATCAGGATTCAGTCTAGGCTTTTTTAAAATTAGCTTGGCTAAAATTTTTTACTCTGAAATAGCTTAGCTAATTTTGAGAGTAGTAGGCTAATTTCAAAAACTAGTTGGCTAATTTTATTTCCAATAGTTTTTGTACAAAATAGTGTAGTTGCAAAACTAGTTAGGCTAATTTTATTTTTCATATGCGTATTGAAAAAGACTTCATCTAAAATTAGTTAGCTAATTTTAACCCATGAGCTAAAATTAGGTATCTAATTTTAGCATGTCTTAACTCAATTCCCCATGTCTTAAAATTCATTTTGAGTATAAGAAAAACTTTTTAATGTATGAGAAACATTGGCATAATCTCACTTCTCTTACATGTTTTCGGCCTAGTTCTCATTTCTTCATATATCTTCGTGATATACCTCATTTCCATGCTCTTTTCATTTCTTCATTCTTTTGATCTTCTTTCACCCTTTGATCAAAAATTCTTGAATCATTTGTTAACATAATTCATTAAATTTTGTTATCATCAAAATAAGTTTTCTCCTTATAGGGTCAACAAATGCAATGGACCTAGACATATCAAGCCTAATTTTCCAAAATTGAACAAGAAAAAGAGCAAAGAAGATAGAGAAAAAATAGTTATAACGATTGTATTGACTGCTTTACATTTAAGTTCAACAGAAGATGAAAAAGAAGACATTGAAGTTTGTGGAATGGCTCTTGAAAAGGAACTTCCATAATCATTAGTCATAAATGAACATAATCATCAGTCATAAATGAACACGAGGTAATAGAATTTGATCCTCCTAATGTAGAAGAATTAGAGCTAGCATTTGCTAAAGTCTATGATGAATACAAAAATTAAAAGAAAAAATGTGTAGTTTTGAAATCAGAAAATGATTCATTAAGAACAGAAATTGGTTCTTTGAAAGATGTGCTTAAGCAAAGTTAATTTTACAAAGTTCAAATAAATTTTTTCAATGAACTGAAACATGATTTGGAAGCATCAACAAAAAGGTGTGAAGAACTTTATGAAAATAATCAAGCTCTTGAAAATCAAGTGAAAATCTTAATTATAGATTTAACAAAGTTCACAAAGGAAAAACATAATTTAGATATGCTTTTAGGTTCATAAAGATGTTCAGGTGAAAAATTAGAAATTGGATTCAACAATTTTTCAAACTATAAAAAGTACATAAATTTCTTTATAAAAGCTACCTTTTTATATCTTCCTACTATCACTTGTTTTTACTACAATACAGTTGGTCGTATGATTCATTCATGTCCTATTAAGAAAGGATCCTCCAAGGTAAAGAGAATTTGGGTACTTAAAGGATCCATGTCTAATAATGCTAACATACAAAGACCCAAAAGGCTTGGGTACCAAAAATATGTTGAGTGTTTTCGGGTTTATCTAAAGAATAAAGAGGATTCAAACAAATGGTGTATTGAAAAGTGGTTGGTCAAGGCATATGATAGGAGATAAAGATAACTTTACCAAGATTATCATGACAAATGAAAGATTTATCAGATTTGGTGATAAAGAAAGAGTCCAAATTACTAAAAATGACTTAATTATAAATTAGCCTATTGAAAATATTGCTTTAGTTCCAGGTTTGAAATTTAACTTCCTTAATATAAGTCAATTATGTGACAAGAGGTTTAAGGTAATGTTGACCCCATAAGGAGAAAACATATTTTAATGATAACAAAACTTAATGAATTGGGCTAACAAATGGTTCAAGAACTTTAGACCAAAGGAAGAAAAGAAGACCAAAAGAATGAATATTTGAAAAGAGCATGGAAAGGAAGCTCGTTATGAACATATATAAAGAAATGAGACATACGCCGAAAAACATGTAAGAGAATTGAGAACTTATGCCAATGATCTCTCATGCATTAAAATGTTTTTCTTATGCTCAAATGATTTTTAAGACAAAGATAAATCGAGTAGAGACAAGCTAAAATTAGCTAACTAATTTTAAAAGAAGTCCTTTTTCATATGAGAAAATGAAATTAGCTAACCAGTCTTGAAATTAGTCGGCTATTCTTAAAATTAGCTAAACTACTTTTAGTCAAAATATTTTTAGCTAAGTTACTTTTAAAATTGGCTAAACTAATTTTGAAATTAGCTAAGCTACTTTTAGAGTCAGCATTTTTAGCTAAGCTAATTTTAAGCCAGGCCTAACAAAAAGTCTGACACAGTATGGAATGCACAGACTATGCAGCCGTCTAACATACTCCAACGACTAGAAAACTAGCCGTTGTGGTGTCTTCTTATGCAGGAACTTCAAGAGCAAATTCTCCTCTATAAATACATGCATTTACACCATATTTTGGCTAATGAATGCACGATATTATTGAGTAAACCTATCGAGCAGATTTTTCATTGATTTTTATCATTCATTCAAGAGCTTCATTGGCATATCTTCTCTCTTCTCAATAGCATTATGTTGTAACTGTGAAAGAGAGATTTTTTATTTCGAGATTCTATAAACACATTTATTGTATTCAAGTGAGAGTGTATCACTTGGAAGAGGTAGTTTAGCACCTTGAAGATAAAAGAAGTTTGAGGGGTATTCAAACTTGTAAGAGGTTTCCTAGCACCTATGAAGCTTAAAAAGGACGTGTAAGCACCTATGAAGCTTGGAAGAGGTTGTCTAAGTACCTGTAAAGCTTAGAAGAATTGTAAAGGTTTCATCTCTTACCTGGGAAAAGAGATAAATAGTCGAACTTTCAAGGAGAAGCTTGAGAAGAGTGGGCGTAGGCCGGAGTTAGCCGAACCACTATAAATATTTGTGTTTGAATTTTCCTAACTCTACTCTTCTTTGATTTATTACTTATCAATTTCTTTTATATTATTTTATTAAAGTTTATTGAAATTTGAATGAGTATACTTGAGAACTAAATGAAACAGAACTGAAATTAGACAACCAGGGCACTTAGCTAATTCTACGGTGAACAGTAGTGTGAACAATAACCCTTCTATAGAAGAAAATTAGCTAAGGTAGATTTAATCTCTTCCATCCTTAGTTCACCTAAACGGAATATTCAAATCAGAATAGAATACATTTTAAAAGTACTAAGTCACTATTTCGCATACAAGTTTAGAGCAATAACTTAGAAATTTAAGAAAAATCAAAAAGTGACCAATTCACCCCCTCTTGGTCACACAACCTTGGGACAAGAAGTAACTTTCTTCACCACCCATTGTGAAATAGTTGACTTAAATGATTATGCTCTGTTTATTGCTTCTAGACATGACAATGGTTACATGCTAGATTAGATTGCTTTCAAAATAGTGAAAAATGTCTTATGATTTTAGATGATAATAGTTGGTTGTTGCATAGGAAGCTTGGACATGTTAAATATGCACTTGATAGTTAAAATTTCAAAGAAAAGCATGGTTAGAGGTTTACTAAAGCTAAATTTTGAAAAAGATCATCCCTGCGAGTCATGCTCATTAAGAAAATAGACAAGGATCAATTTTAAGCCAAAAAAATGTAGTCACAACCTCAAGAATTCTAGAAATGCTAAACTTGACTTGTTTGGACCAATCACACCCACAAGCCTAGATGTCAAAGCTTATGCATTTGTGATTATGGATGATCATTCTAAATAGACTTGGGTATCCTTTCTTGCTCATAAAAATAGAACATTTAATGCATTTGAAAAATTATACAGAAGGGTTCAAAATGAAAAGGGGTTTTGCATCACCTTATTAAAGAGTGATCATGGGATGAGTTTGAAAATAGTTTATTTGAAGAGTTCATGGCACTTTCCATTCATTCTTAGCTTAAGAACACCTCAACAAAATGGAGAAATTGAGAAGAAAATGGAACACTGCTGAAAATAGGTAGATCTATGATAAATGAAAATAAAACTTTTGAATTATTTCTAGATAGAAGTTATGAATATAACTCGGGACATTGTAAATAGGGTGACCATTAAAGTCATTCTAAAGAAAATTCCCTATGCATTATAGAAAGGCAAAAGACTAATTGTTCATATTCTTAAGTGGTTGGTTATAAATGCTTATACTAAAAAACAAAGCGAACTCAAGAAATATTTAATGCAAATGATAGAAAAGACATACTTTTAAGTTAGTCTTTCCCAAGCAAGGCCTTTAGAGTTTTCAAACAAAAAGAGCTTAACTATTGAAGAATGTGTGAATGATGTGTTTGATGCAACTAACTCTTCTTTAGACAAGAGAGATTTAGCTAATAATGATATTGAGAAGATTTTTTTGCAAGCTAAATCTTGGTAGAAATAATAAAAATGGGCAAAATATTGAAGTGAATAATGAGGACATGCAACTAGAAAACTGTGCACAACCAAAAGATGAAACTGAACAGCAATCACTTGTGGAAGAAATGCAAATTCAGGAACCTCAATATGAAGATCTTCATCAAGAATGAAGATCCTATGGATACCTTCTTAAAGAAGGCATTATTGATGATCCTTCACCAAAACTGATGACAAAAGATTGATGCAGATTAAAGTATGCTAAAGAAATTCAAAATGGAGGAATTGAAAAGCTTAAGTACTCCAATGAACACAAGCATCAAATAGATAAAGGTGAAAATAGTAAAGAAATTGATCAAAGGCTGAAAAGAGGTATGATGAGTTCACTTCTCTATTTGATTGCATCAAAACCTGAAATTTATTTCAGTATATGTTTATGTGCAAGATTTTTGTCATCTTCTAGAGAATCCCATTAAATTGCTATAAAAAGAATTTTTAAATATCTTGTTGGTACAACCTCCATAGGTCTTTGGTATCCTGAGAGTGAAAACATAGATAGCTGAATATGGTGACCTTGATTTTGCTTATATTATACTACATAGAAAAAACACCTTAGATGCTTATCAATTCTTAGGATATGCATTAGATTTAAGGCACAACAAAATAAATTCTCAGTACTATTATCTACAGCTGACACTGAATATGTTGCATCAAGAATTTATGTTGATCAAATCCTTTGGATGAAGCAACAACTTGAGAATTATGAATTAAAAGTTGATCATGTGCCCATTAGATGTGATAACATTAATGCTATCAACTTAACCAAGAATCTAGTGCAGCATTATAATTCTAAATATATTAAAATCAAACATTATTTTACAAGAGATCTTGTCCAAAATGGAGATATTAGGCTAGAATTTGGGCCTACTGAAAAACACTTTGCTGATATCTTCACTAAAGCCTTTAAATGAAGAAGATTTCTACAAAACAATAAGGGAATGAGGAATGACTGATATAGCTGAATAAAAGTTGAATTTTGTTAAACTGATTCAGTTAGTTAAGATGTTGTGTGAATGTCATAAGAAAAGTCATATCTTGTGATTTGAGAACTTGACATGTTGCTACTATATCCTAAAAATAGATTGCTGAAATTGGAACATCATTCTCAAGAACATTTTATATTTTCCTCAATTGTTTATGTTTATGCGATTAATGTGATGACATGCATATTATGAATTACTAAAATGGAATGTTTATGATGATAAATGAATTTGATGATTTTGCAATTAGTTGACAAATGTGGTACTGATTGTATGTGATTGAATTTTAGTTAGCTTTTTATTATGTGATTAAGGATTATAATGCTATTGCAAATGTACTGTATGAATAGTGTTTTGAGTTTGAGATATTCTTCACTAAAATAATTTATGCATTCTTGATTTGTTTTCAATTAGCAAAGTATTATGTGTCCAAACCTGAATTTCACAACATCTTATTTTTAAATGATTGAAGTGCATAATATAAATTAGACAACCGCAATTGCATCAGTTGATTGATGATTTTGATGATAATTTGCTGCTGATTTGTTTTTGTTAGTTAATTTCAAAAATGCTTTCATTCTTATCCAAAACAACAATGATTTTCAAAAATTCTCTGCACACCTAGCTAAATCAATGAAATCTATCATCTACCTACCCATTCTTTTTCATATCTCCCTTCTCACATTGACAGCTTCAAAATTAAAGATAGGTACACAAATCCTTCTTTATTTTATGATCATCAACCTTCCTTTTCAAACTGTGTTTTCCATATCTTATCCGTGCTTTGAGAAAATCATTCAACAATGGAGAAAATGAGACTTTCAGCAATAAAGGACAAG
Organism: Cnidoscolus chayamansa; assembly: GCA_948266635.1. Classification (NCBI taxonomy): domain Eukaryota; kingdom Viridiplantae; phylum Streptophyta; class Magnoliopsida; order Malpighiales; family Euphorbiaceae; genus Cnidoscolus; species Cnidoscolus chayamansa. Next base: position 11,311 of record CAOGCB010735722.1, read on the forward strand.
GGAAAATAGATTACACATTATTACAGTAGCTCCGAATCTTCAGAATATGAAGTCTCTTTTGAAAGGATGAAAAGAGAGAGTTGAGATAGTTTAGATAGTGGAGACTTTTGACAAAGGGAAAATTGAGTCATGTAGTTTAAATAGCAGCAAAAGGGTGGAAAAGGAAAATGGAAGTGCTGATGTGAAAGATGAACAAGTAAAAGTTCTCCATGAAAGAAATTTAGAAATGTTGAAAACTATTAAAAACACAGCAAAAGCAATCATGGATTCTCTAGAAATTGCATTAAGATTGAAAACATAAGCATTACAGCTTAAGGGCTTAGCAGATCAACAATTAATGGTTCAACTTGAAAGGATTGAAAGAAAAGTTGATCACACAGTTGGCAATCAGAATCAACCTTATGAGCATACTCATATAGATCAAGAAGAAAATCTTGTCCATAATAACACTGCAGTAGAAAATCTAGAATTTGGAGAATAGTAAAACTTGGGACAAACAAATGAAGAGATACAAAGGTCCCTTCAAGCTGCTGTTTGTGGAATTTTGCTATAGAAAGTGATTTCATTATAGAGCATGAAATTGAACAGCTACCTATTATTGTCACTGCACTTCTTGCTCCTGACACTAAAAGTGAAGCAAAAGTTGTTCATGTTCCTAAATTTGAAGAGCTTGCTCCTGAAATAGAAAAGAAAATACGTTTATTGAAAAGAAGTTGATGAGAAGAATTATGAAATGATGAAAGTGATTCAAAGCACATCAAAAATAATTGTGGAGTTGTTAGAATTGGTTCTGAGGTTAAAAATATAGGTATTAAAGCTGCAAAATTTGAAGAATAAAGACCTGCAAATTCAGTTGAACATAATTGAAGCCAAAGTTGATCTATTAGCTGGTAGAAACTTTGGAGATTGAGGTAGAATCTTAAGGAGTATTATGTAAACCATCAAGAAGCAACTACTGGTGATGACAAGAATGTAGGAACATTAAAGAAAAATAAAGTTGGTGGCTCAAAACTGAGAAAGAAAGTTTACAAATCTCTATAGATTATTGTTCCTCAGGAGTTTTTATCATAAACTATGCCAACTTCTACAAAAGAACATAGACCTGACCTGAGTGTAGAAACTACGAAGAATTCCTTTATTACTGAACCGAAACATGAAGTCAGAACTGATCAAATAGTTGAAGTTGAAGTTTGACTAGAACCATCAAAAGGAAAACCTAAAACTTAAATGAATGGAAAACAGAGCAAGCAGAAGATGACATCAGAACTTGAGATTGAGTTAGCTCACCCTTCTTTTCTTGTTAATCATTTTCTAAATCCAAGGATTTACAAAGAGCATAGCATAAAAATCTATTTTAGAAAACCATGCCTAAAATATCTTTATTTGAACCATTTTCATCTCAAAAGTCTTCAAACCACCATAGATTTTTAAACTTACTGGAAGAAGTGGCAGACATGATTTAGAAACCAAAGTTGCTAAATTTGGAAAATCTGGCAGCAAAGAGAAACCAAAGGGATTTTAACTCCAAAAGTTCATTTTTTGACATTTTAAATATCCACACAATCTATTTTCTTATTTTGGTTATCCTTTTTTATTGTGATTGACAAAAAGGGGGAAATAGTAGGATTGTGTGCATGTTTTATGACATTAACTTTCTGAGTTTATGTTTTGTGAATGAATGTTGTTATTGTGCATACTATTGAATATATTTCATTGATTAAATGCACTATTATATTTGATTAAATGAATGAATGAACAATTTGCTACTTGAAAACTAAAATCACTGTTCATGTAACTGTTCACATGACTATTCATGTCACTGTTCACATCATTATTCATGTCACAGTTCACGTTACTGTTCATGTCATTGTTCACGTTACTGGTCATGGCACTATTCACAGTACTATTCATGTCACTATTGCTACATGTTTCTGATTATTATGAACTTGATTATGCCTATTAATTTTTGATAAATGGTTGATAAAAATTGTTGCTGATATGCTCAAGATGTTAATTTGTCTTCATATGTGCTTTCGTGATATTTCTTGAATCCTATGAATGTAGATTATGAGTATGTTTTTCTAAATGAATGAAGGAAATTACACTTAAAGTTCTGTGTTGAAATATCTAAACTTTCTACTATGTTTAGAATATGTTCATGATAATCTTTTGTGTTTGAGAGCTGAAATTGAGAACATTTATTCTAACATAAAGATTGATGAATATTTGTGCTATTCATGTTGATGTTTAGGTCTGTGTCTCTCAATCAGGACTGTAGTGTCTTTGTTCATTCTGAAATCCCTCATTTTTTGGATGATGACAAAAAGGGGGAGAACTTGATATGTGTTTCAGGGGGAGCTTGGTAACCTGGCATATACATAGGGGGAGTCTTTCATTGTCATATTTACTGTGTAATTATCTATGATAATACTTTATATTTCTCCTTGGAAACATTAGTTTTGCCATCATCAAAAAGGGGGAGATTGTTAATCCCATTAGGAGAAAACTTATTTTGATGATAACAAAACTTCATGAAATATTCTAACAAACTTTCAAGAATTTCATATCACATAGAGAAAGAAATCAAAAGAAGAAGAAGAAGAAAAGAGCATATCAAGAAGAATAAAGAAAAACAAAATGAAGACATTCCATCATAGGCAAAGCAATGTATGAGAAATAAGATTTAGAACTACCAATGTATTCTCACATGCATAAAAATATTTTCAGAGCATGGTTTTAAAGTCAAGAAATTTGAGTTCGAAAGCTGCTAAAATTATATAATTAATTTTAGAATTAAGTATATTTCAGTCTTGACAGAAAAATAAAATTAGCATACTGGTTTTCAAAATTAGCTGACTACTTTCTAATTAAAAATATTTTTAGCAAGCTAATTTTGGTCGTAGTCTGACAGAACTCTGACTACGCATACTGTTGCACAGTCTGTAGTATTGTAACGGCTATATTGTTAGATTTAACTAGCCGTTGGTTGTCTTTTTGTAATGAGAGTTTCAAGCCTCAAAACCACCTAGATAAGCAAGTTTATACTTCCTTTTGGAACAAATGAATGTGCTACATCTTTGAGAACTTTGTGAGTCTTGTTTTAAAGCCTTCATTCAAAAATTTATGCTTCATTGGCAGATCCATCTCTCTCTTCTTCATAGCTCATTTTTCTATATATCAGTTCAAAGAGAGTGATTATTCTTCTTATCAAAACCTATTTAAGGATGTCTACTTGAGTGGAAATCACTTGGAAGAGGTCTTTAAGCATCTTTGTAAGCTTAAAGAAGTTTGAGGGGAAATTAAACTTAGAGAGGTTGTTGAGCACTTGTAAAAGCTTAAAAATTTTGAGGGGATATCAAACTTGCAAGGTTTTTGAGCACCTATGAAAGCTTAAAGAAGTTTGTGGGATCATCAAACTTGTAAAGGTTGATCAAGCACCTGGGAAGCTTGGTGGATGTACTTGGTTGTTCTCTTGCCTAAAAAAAGAGATCATAGTGGATAAAAGTCTCAAGAGGAAGCTTGATAAGAGTGGATGTAGGCTGCATTGCCAAACCATTATAAATTGATGTGTTTGAATTTTCTTGACCTTATCTCTTACTTTTGAATGTCAATTTAAATGTATCGCCTTTGTTAACTAAAGAAATTTATTCTTTGATAGACTCTTGTTAGAAGTTCATTAAGCTAAAACTCAATTTTAGCTAAACTGAACACTTGCTAATTTCAGCATGAACAAAAGGGTGAACAGTAACTTTTTCACATGATAAAAATTAGCTAGCTAATTTTGTAGTCTACAATTTTATGATAATAAACTTCTCATACATTGATTTGATTAGATAGCTCTCTAGAAGTATTTAGCCATAATTTTTTATAAGAGTTTAGAGCAAGACTTTGAAAATTGATTGAATTGAAAAAGTGACCAATTCACCTCCTCTTGGTCATTTATACTTTGAACAACAATGGTGATCGTCTAAAAGTTGTGCTAGTAAGCTTAGGCATGAAAAGTGCAAATAACGATAAATTTTGCATCTAAATTTTGAATAACATAAAATTGTGTCAAATTGTGTATATTGCATATACGAATACATGGAATGGCCATTTGGCTTAATTCATACATAATGGAAATTTATGTTTCTCGGTGACACATAATGACACCTAAAAGACTATAAATGGTAACATTAGCCTATTGTACTTTAATGGGTATTGGACTTAGCATAACGGTATGACATGTCATAGTTTTTAGCAGTACTACACCACACAGTTGATTTTGAGGCTACTGTGGGTACCTCATCAATTAGGCTAGTTTAGAGCCTTACCATATACAGATAGACAATTTAGTCTCCTTGTACTTTTTTATTAGTACTTGTACTTGGTTGCTTATATTCCTCATATCTAGTATTTGAGCCTATCATAAGTTACATGGGCCTTAAAAGAAAATTATCGTGCATATGCATTTCATTATCGCACAAATATAAAAATCCGAGATACAAGAATAGTTCATCTATAGTTAAAATAAATATTCACATGCAGTTATTATTAGACATGTATTAGTAATTGCAACATGCAAAATATGTTTGTCTGTTATATGATTACATATTAAATTTTGTAGCATAGTATATAAAGATGATTGGTATGCAGTTCATTAAATGATAGTATCTTGATTGTCATGCTATATTAGGTTGTTGTGGTTTGTTTTGTTTTTTATATATACCCACTGATAAAGATGATTGGTATGCAATTCATTAAATGATAGTATCTTGATTGTCATGCTATATTAGGTTGTTGTGGTTTGCTTTGTTTTCTATATATACCCACTGAGCATGTAGCTCAGTGCATTTGTTGGTTTCCATACGTAAGTAAAAGACACTAAAGTAGTAGAGATTCATCCACTGATCCACAACAGTTGTAGCAATTAAGGAACACATCAGCTGGTATACTCAAAACTTTGACACTATATGTATTTTACTAATTTTGGCATGTACATAGAGTTGTATATAGTTAAATAATACATTAATTATCCTTGTGAATTAGACTCTATAAACATATTTTATATGATCGGATGCTTATATGATGATACAGTTATATATATTTTGCAATAGGTGTAGAAGTACTTGTTTAGGGCCTATTATATATAAGAGAAACTTTGTTATTTTTAATCTAATAAAGTTAAAAAGTTATAAAAATAAAATATTCATAACAAAAAAAATTATGCACAATAAGGTAGGAAATAGTAGTAGGCAATCTAGTAGTGCGTCTTAATGGGTCTAGGTAGGGGGTGCTATAAGATGAGTTGGGCCCTCATGGAAGTAAGGAAGGAAGAATACAAATAGGTTAAATCATAAGACTTATTTGGACTTAATTATTAGGCTCTAGATTAAGTTGTATATTGGGCCTCCTTAATAAGATTAAATAGGCCTAACCTGCACTAAACTTAAACCAAATTCACTTAGGTTAAAGTTTGTACCAGCAACCTATATAAAGGATATTAAGTGGCAGCCAAAAGTATGTGAAAAATAGGGAAGAAGCGTGATCCATCCTTCAACCAAAAGCTAGAGTCACTTGAGCAGCCGCCTCCCACAAGGAAGCCCTAGCCGCCACCCTTCCTTCTTTATCTTCCTTACTGTAGATTTCCACATAGTAAGTGAAGTCGATCAGTACTTATTCATTGCCCCTTGAAGGTTCAAAGCAAGTATCTTCTATATAGATCAACATTGGAAGTGATTCGACAAAGGATTACTATGGTTTGCTACAACCCGGTAACGAAATAAAAGCAAAAAATGAGGATGTTTCGCCATTCACAAGTAATTTTTGGTAAAACCCCCCATTATTAATTAATGCTTTGCACGATAACTTGAGCCTTGTAATCGTAGGATAACTTGATTTTGGTCCATAACATGATAGTCCTATGATAGATCCTAAAAACTTCACAATGCATTATTTTTTACTTGTGAGTTACTATTTGGTTAACATAGATACTATAGTTGGAAACCTAATGATACACATCACTCTCCTACGGCTTTTGAGTCATTTCCCTACTTAGTTGAGTGATGCCTTTATTGCACCCCTAGGTACAGAACCATAACTTTGTACCGAGTGATACTCTTTAAGTATCATTCGATACTATCTTTCCTTACTTAGCCATATGGATGTCTCGATTACATCCATCAGTTACTCGATGACTCAGTCAACTGATTTCTCAAATCTCATCATTCATTTCATTCTTTATCTTTTATCGAGTTAGGAAAAATATCTCGGTAGCACCTATTGACTATAATCATATTCCCTGTTAACAAGTAATTTTGTTGACTAGGTCAACCAAATGTCTCGGCTACATTCACTTATTCTTTATTCATTTATCTTTTCTTTCATTCTTTTTCAAGTCCTAAAATGCCTCGATTTTACCTTTTGGTCATCTATATGACTCGGGCCTAAAGCTAGTTTCACGGTGAGCGGATTATCGTACCAGTGTTTTGCCCAGAAGGTTAAAACTTTATTCTTAGGGTTTCCAATCCATTTAGACTTATTTCCATCTCTATTTTCACTAGGAAACACATCATTTAATCTCATTTGACATCATTTATCCTTGATAGCCTCATTTAGATAGCTACATTGCATTTTGACATCATCTTTCATCATTTCATCATTCATCATCTCTCATTCTCAGTATTTATTGTAACTTCATCAATTTCACTTAAACCTTCATTAAACTTGACATGCAATTACATATTTGTTATCTTCTAACTTATTTACATATATTTCATATCATTTCATTAAAGGATCGAGGTTCACACTCGAAACCTGCTACTTTCATATACATTCCATAAACATCTTTCTATCCTTCATGCATGTTCTATTTAACATCCATTTATCCCTAAAAAATTAGAAGGAGGCTAACTAACTTGTTTTAAAGACGATCGGTGAAGGAGAACCCAACTTCTTCAAGTTCCCACCGGTGTGCTTGCTTCACTTTAGTTAAAGCTTGCTCAGTCTAAGCTTCGCTATTTTCTCTTACTCTACTTAACGGTTCTTTACTCTTTTAACCTCTTCACTCAATCTTAAGTGTCTTAGGAGGATTTTGGACAGTTTTGAATTTGCTGGATATGATTTTAGTGAAGAAGCCATCTCCTACCATGGCTAACTCCATTTTAAAGGAAGGTGGTTTAGTCTTAAGCATGGACACCGAATTACCGATTAAATTACAAGGCTACATGTCTCAATATTTTATCATTTTGCCCTTCTATGCATTTCACTTTCCACTTCCGTCATTTTAGCATCTTTTGACATCTTTATTTTAATTCTTATTATATTTTCTTTGACATATTTATCCTATCACTTTTTTGGACTAGTTTTCGAATATTCTGAGAATATTCCTTCTTGAATTATGATAATACAGAAGTGTCGAGTGTTACATTACTTGAATATTTAACATTTCAATCTACCTACTTTATATAAATTGTAGACCCCTAATACCCTCTCCCAAATAGGTTACAAACATACACATTAACATATGTCATCCTATGGCATACTTATCTAGTCTTTCTAAAAGACGACATTTACATGTCATCTCTATCAACATCACTTACTTTGGGGTCCACTAACTACTCATAAGCCTTTCATTAGAGCAATCATTAATATCACACTACTCAATAACCTAGGTGCTATAAAGGAGCAGGTACACTTAAGTCTATCTATTACTTTACATGTATAAACAAGTAATGAAAAATGCTACATGACATCATCATGTCGAAGAAGTCATCCTCTTATGGAGTTATAGTAATAGTGTGTGTCAGTCTAATGGACCTTCCTTTTAGTGCTCCCATCGAGAAATTACTTGACAACCTTTATGTTAGCCTCTACTCCATGAGTCTAACAATGAGGTTGATCTAGTAATAGATTAGGTATATCGACCTAATGTTGCCTGTCATGCCTATGCTACAATCACCACTATGGGATATTCTCAAGCTATGTGCCCCTCTCTTCCACATTGATAACATGCTTTGGATCTATACTGACAAGGACCCCTATGAAATTTGTCACATATTACACATGGCCTTCTTTTTGAACTAGAACATGTATCACCACTCATCCCTAACATGGACTTCAATTGTTCCCAAAACTCACTCTTCTTGTACTTTCTCGGAGTTTTAACTTTTCTCTCAGTCAGTGCTACAAGAGTAGGTAAAACTGGTTGGGCTAGAGGAGTTAGGTTCTCTAGTATTATTTCATTCTTCGGGTATCCCTAATATGAAGGGTACCTAGGATTTAACAAATATGATGGGGTTGAGGAAGAACGTGACAAGTATGGAGGATAAAGAGACTGATTCTAATATCCCACAACTTCACCTAAAGGATATTCATGATCCTTTCATAAACATACCTTGGTAGTGGGGGTGCGTACATCATCTCTATTATAGTTTTAAACCTTCCTTCAAAATATCCCATTCCTCCTACTCTTACTATTGTCCCTAAGTTCCCATCCCTCCTATCATACCTTGTATATTGAGGATTTCCTCTGGACATCCTAGCAGGTTCTACTCATCCTCTACACATTAAAGGACCTCTTAGAGCCTCCTAGTGTCTCCCTTCCCTCAATATTGGATGGAGCTCCTAACTATTCGATAAGCCTATGGAATCCTCCTATTATTAGATTCTATAAAGAAACCAAACATAATAATACATAACATATAGTTCACGTGTCACCCCATGAACTCATATAAAAATTCACATAATCAATAATTCATGCATAATATATACATCATTATATACTTAGCATATACATTATCATACTCATAATTTTGACTCATGACTTCCTATTAGACATGTACTATCTATGGTGTTTTGCTCATGACATTCTATAACATGTTATACTCATATTCTAGGTACGATCATATGTAACCTAGAGCTTTGATACCAAATATGTAACAATCTGGTTTCTCGGACAACTACCGACGTTAGAATTTTGACCACCTGAAGGTGACTAAAATCCTAACAAGCCTAACATATTGATGATCCCTTTCATAAACATACCTTGGTAGTGGGGGTACGTATATCATCTCTATTACAATTTTAAACCCTCGTTCAAAATCTCCCATTCCTCCTACTCTTACTACTGTCCCCAAGTTCCCATCCCTCCTATCATATCTTGTATAGTGAGGATTTCCTCCAGACATATTAGCAGGTTCTACTCATCCTCTACACATTAAAGGACCTCTTAGAGCCTCCTAGTGTCTCCCTTCCCTCACTATTGGATGGAGCTCCTAACTGTCCCATAAGCCTATGGAATCTTCTTATTATTAGATTCTATAAAGAAACCAAACATAATAATACATAACATATAGTTCACGTGTCACCCTATGAACTCACATAAAAATTCACATAATCAATCATTCATATGCATAGTATATACATCATTATATACTTAGTATAGACATTATCATACTCATAATTTTGACTCATGACTTCCTATTAGACGTGTACTATCTATGGTGTTCCATGACATTCTATAACATGTTATACTTATATTCTACGTACAAACATATGTAACCTAGAGCTTTGATACCAAATATGTAACAATCTGGTTTCTCGGACTACTACCGACGTTAGAATTTCAACCACCTGAAGGTGACTAAAACCCTAACAAGCCTAATATTACATGTACTTTACTTTTTCCTTACATTTTTATGTTCATTTTTCATTTTCATTTTCATTTACATTTACATTTCATTTATGCATACTTTAGCATTTTATACAAACACCTATCATGCATATAGATCTCATACATCACCAAGATTAAGATTTATGAAATTCCTAACATTTATAACATAATAAACTATAATCCTAAACATATAGTATACTTAGACGTACATAACCATAAGGCAATTTATGAGATCTAAACATTTACTTAAACATACATTACATTAACATTTTTCTTAACTTAACTTATACATAATCAAATTTAAACATATCCTAAGGGCAATTACAAAACCACTACTCAGGACACGTCCACTCTACTCTGTTGCCTTAGTACTTCCTATATGACACGTGAAAAATGGTGATGGAATAAGGGATGGGCGAGGGATATAAAAGGGATAAGCTATTTGAATAGCCGAGTGAGTAGATACATAAAACAAACATAAAATATTATTTTTGTGCTTGTCTATGCATCACCTTCAAACAATTCACATAGATAATATTGTGAGTAGAAATCCCTGAGTAGTTCTAATTGGAAAGCCATTTTTTTAGGACTACTCGAATACCTTATGGGCTAGCTACTTCTCCCAAGTATTCATATGTGCTGCAATAGCTCCTTTCGGTAAATTATGGACTTACCATGTACATCAAACATAGCACATTGATCCTAAGGAAAATCTTAAGATCTTCACATGTTACTTTCGAGGGACATACCAAAGGATATTTCTGAAGGACCTCTCCAATGAACATAATATTAACATGGGAGATTTTCGGATCATCCAACATTACCATTCATAGATTATAAATAATGCAGTGCAACATATATCGTGCATCCAATGTAGCAGCCTAGGCATTATAATGCATGGGCATGCTAAAATATTCATTTAGTTTCTATATCATAAAAGAGTTATACCTACTCATTTGGGATATGCGTAAAGATGAATGCCTCACCTTAACAGTGTTGCCCCTAATTTTCTCAATCTGATCCTGTATGATGGACTAGGATAAGAGACTGGCTATAGACTATGAGATACATTAAAGAAATACTACCATGAATGCCTCATATAGCATGATATCATTACATACTTATTAACATAGATATAAGTCACTATCCGAATTATTGGTACTGTGATCTAGGATTCGAATGATTCGAGATGAACCCTCCTTTAACCACTCACCTAATCCAAGTCATTTCCCTACTCATTCGAGTGACAACAAGCTATTATATCTCAGAATCAAACTGTAAACCAATTACCAAGTGATTTCTTACTTACATCCTTTTGTCACCAAACTATAGCACTAGTCGAGTGATGCCATGGCTCATCTTTCAACTGCCAAGCTATTTTTTATTGATTGTGGTCAAACGATGACTCAATAATCGTCCTTTAACCATTCTATTATTATTAAGCCTAGTTAAAAGATATGTTTAGTGAACTAGAAATGCCTCGGTAGTACCTTTAGGTACTACTATGGCTCAATAAGAAGCCTCGTTCCCAGTAGCCGAATTAGTGTTTTTAATTGCCCGCCTGATCAAACTGCTACCAACATTAGAATCCCAGCCACCTGCAAGTGACCTAAACCTTAACAAGTCGTAAACATAACACAACATTACATTTTTTCCTTTACATTAATTTGAATATTAACACAAACATACATTGACAAAATAATCTCATGCATTTAAAGGATTTAGGTACAACATAAACTTAAGGAATAATTAAATTCACAAAATTCTTTTTTTATGATAAATGGAGAAAAAGATTCTCAAAATGCACAACAAATGACCAAATTTTATTTGGGGTTTATTCTGTTTTTTATTATGTTCCCAGCGCCCTGCAAAACAAAACATTTATAACAATACCCTCAATGGGTGGGTTAGTTAAGAATGCAATTGTGGTCCACATTTAAAAATGCAAAATGATTACATTTTATAAGTCCCCAGTGGAGTCGCCAGACTGTGAACCCCTCCCCAGATTCGCATAGGATGATAACATGCAGATGCAAAATACAAATAGGAATGGATACACTTAGGGTGTGTGTGTGAGTCGCCACTTAATTTAATTATTTAAGGGTAAATTAAGAAAACCCTATGACTCCAGTTTTAATTAACCTAGTTTCTAGATTAATTAGCCCAATGGATTAAAGCCTAGTCTTCGAACCTAAGTTGGATTCCGAGACCATGTCATGCAGTTAACTAACCCATTTTAAATGTTATGAATTGCAGGGTGACAGTAGAGCTTTAATCAAATTCATGCTTTTAGCATTTAACAGTGATGAAGTGGAGCATAAATGAATAAATGAGAATGATGAATAAA
>CAOGCB010736417.1:0-28228 GCA_948266635.1 Cnidoscolus chayamansa
ATGTAGATTTACAGTAAACTATGATATACTCTAATAGAATGACAAATTTATTAAATATAATTAAAAGTATTAAGAATTTATTTATTATAAATATTTAAATAAATGATTAAATTGTATATTTTATCAAATGTCAGATATTTACATTTCTACACTGACTCAACCGATTAAACATCCAAGATAACAGATTTTGAAGGGACTAGATAGATCTATATCAAGTATTTAATAAAAAAATTCTCAAGCTCCACCAATTTTCCAGAAAGAATTTCCCTTGTCCTATCAAACTAACATTCTCTCTGTAAGTATTTATATTTAGGATTTTGTATTTGATTTTTGTAAAATGGTATGAATCTAGTTCAATTTCCGATTGATTTGTTTTATAAATTGAAAAAAAAAAAAAAAACAATTCAGTATACTATATATTTTATGTGTGATACTTATATATGAGCTTTGACTTTAAGTATCGCTTCACTGTCGATAACAAAAAGGTGTAATTTCGTGTGTTTGTTTATGTGAATACGTTAACGTTCATCGATAAGTATTAATATAGTTTGGTAGTTGTATTGGCTTCAGCGCCTGATTCTTTTAGGTTGATTAACTTGAACACTTGTGTTCTTGTTATATCGGTGTAGATAGAAAATTTCTAATTATTAGCTTTTTTTTAATGCATTCTTAAACAATAAAAATAATAACAATAAATTTTAATTACTTTTTTTGACAAATTAATTTGACATACACACTATTCAATCAATCACAATATTCAGGAAATTAATCTCAAATTATATTGAAGTGTAATTATATATTAATTTTTTTTAACAAAAACAATATTACATTTGTTAAAGATACTTATTTATTATTAATTTTATATCAACAATATAATTGGGTGTAATTGAAAACATATTTATACAACTAAATTAAAAACCATTTGTACTATCTTAAATTTTTTAAAAAACATCTTATAATTTTATTTATAAAATATTAAAAACGGTAAATGCACTCATATGACTGTTAATAAATAATAATAAGTTCTGTCATTAAATCTCATCTTATACTCCCCTGAATTTAAATTGGTACAAAAACGATGCGGACGGACTAAAATCACCCAGGTTATTTTATTTTCATTTTAGATAGTTGATGATGCGTGTCGCGTGACAGCAGCACATCTTTCTCAAAAATTCGTAATTTATTTTTTGTGCATGGTTTGGTTTGTAGCCAATTCGAGGGCATGGAACGGTGCGTTTTAGACTGACTAGAGCCACCAGCAAGGAAGTGAGAAGCTGACGTTTAACCAGAGTCTGATTCACCTACCTATCAATTCCTATGGAGGGCTTGCTTCAGTAGTAAATGGGGATCAAGTGAAGGATATGTAGGAAGTGTAAAACAATAAATGGAGCAGCAAACCTGCTTCGATTGCCTTCAACACCGAATCAACTCCGATTTCTCGGACCAAATTCTCTTTTCTTATGGCCTATCCGATTCTGTTCTCCCCTTCGGCTCCTCTGCTGTTGTCCAGGTTTGTCTTACTTCTTTCTCGCTCTCTGTGGTATTAAAATTTTATGTAATTGTATTTGTTTGTCTGAAATGGTGCAGATACCAAATTCTAACGGAGAGGCATCGACTTCAGCTTCTCAGTTCATATTGGAGCAATTGCCGACTGAAGAACACCGTTGCTTAACAAAATACGTGTATGATTCTTATTTTTCTTGATGAATCTTTCCAGTGATTCTTTTAACTTCATTAACTTTTATTAATTTTTACCAATGATTGTTTTGAAGGCTATGAATTTTAGCTCATCAATTTTGGTCTTTGACTGGTCCTATTTCTGTTTTACGGTCAGACGACTAATTCTTGGATTCATAGCTGCCCCTCCCAATAATGTTTTCGTAGGATTGAATCTGTGTTCTCCTTACCATTGCACTTAATACTTGTATAGCTCATCCATTCAGATTGATAGACCTCCCAATTTCAGTAAATCTTTCCAATTTCAGATGGAGCTGGTGATGCCTAATAAAGAACCTAATAATTGCTAATGGTCGCACCAGTGTTATGGATAGTATTTAAATAACGAAATAATGTGGGAGAAATAGAATGTTTTTTTCTTAATTACATAGGATACTCAAAATATATGTTTCTCTAATTGCTAGCAATAAAATAGGCTTTATCAGGAAAAAAAAAACAACAAAAAAAATCTAAAAGTTAAAACAAATTTAGATTTAAACAGAATCTTTTATTTTCATTCTTCTAAGAAAAGAAAAATATAACAACCACGACTTTTGGAAAGAGAAAAAGAAAAGCTGGAAGATCAATAGAAAAATTTTATATACACATGTAGCTTAAATTTTACAGAACAGCTGCTTTGAATTACTTAATTTTTCATGCATCCAATTCAAGGTGAATTGAGCAACATATTTCACTGTATCATGACCGCATATAGTTTACCAACTAAGTCTATGCCTCCATACCTGTAACCAGATCATGTACAGGGTCGTACCAAGTATTAACCTCATTTAATCCAACATTTTTCTGTTAATCTGTTTATATCAGCTTTTTCTTTATTCTTGGGTTTTTTAATTCGTTCGGAGGGCATGTAGATCTTTAAATGAAAATTCTGATTCGTTATGTTATGTTAGCCTGGATTGCTTAGATGCTTATCATTCTCTTTCATGACAAGTTAAACTAATTTCAACTGGACATCCTGCCTCCCTTTGGCAGTGATGAATATGTCATAGAAAATGTTGAAGACAGTGACAATCCTAGGATTGGTGGTATGTCTTTATCTGAAGAAAGCCAAGATCCTCTTAAGGTCAGTGATTGGATAACGAGGTCAACTACACCAGAATATTCATTATATCAGTCTTCTTCTCTGCTGAATGGTGACAGAAAAATGTCTGTAAATCTTATGGGATCTGAAAGTTCCACTTGTATGTGTTCTAATAGGTTCACATGCTCCCGTATATTCAATGCCTTAGCCCCACTTGCTCATATAGGTATTTGTTGCTGCAATGCCTTAGAAATACTTGCTTCTAACTTTTTGTCTGGGTATCTGGAAGATCATGTATTGTGCTCACTTAGTTGCTTGATTGAAGGAAAAGCTTCAGGGCGAGATAGCATAAATTTTCTTCGTCTAGTTGGGATTCCTTCATTTAATGAGAATAGCATCCCTGGCAGCCTGAGGCATCCAAATATAGCTCCTATTCTTGGATACCTCAAAGCACCTGGGTACGTTTATTCAGTGCTTCCAAAAACTCCATACAACTTGGATAACATTCTGTATTACAGTCCCAATGTCTTTCAGTCTGAGTGGCATATAAGGTTTTTGGTTTACCAGCTACTGTCTGCCCTTGCAAGCTTACATGGTTTAGGTTTTTGCCATGGTAAGATGCATCCATCTAATATTATGCTAACTAATTTATGCTGGTCTTGGCTGCGTATTTATGATAAGCCAAAGTCAAAATCTAATTTGAGTTCAAGAGAAGCTGAAAGCAAACATCCTGCTGTCTCTGCAAGAATACGTTGCTGCATAGATGACTGTTCTTCTCAAGCACTATATGCAGATTTGAAGCTTTCCCCATCTGGAGATTGGCCTTCACAATTTCATCTTTGGTGGAAGGGAGAGTTGAACAATTTTGAGTATCTACTTGTGTTAAACAGATTGGCTGGGAGAAGGTGGGGAGATCATACATTTCATACTGTAATGCCATGGGTAATAGACTTTAGCACAAAGCCTGATGAGAATTCTGATTTAGGGTGGCGAGACTTGAGCAAAAGTAAATGGAGGTTAGCAAAAGGTGATGAACAGTTAGACTTCACCTTTTCAACATCTGAAATACCTCATCATATATCAGATGAATGCCTTTCTGAGTTAGCTGTTTGCAGCTACAAAGCTCGGAGGTTACCCTTGAGTGTTTTGCGACTGGCTGTTCGTTCAGTCTATGAACCCAATGAATATCCCTCTAATATGTTAAGACTATATCAATGGACACCTGATGAGTGCATCCCAGAGTTCTACTGTGATCCTCAAATTTTTTATTCTGTGCACACTGGCATGACCAATCTTGCAGTACCTTCATGGGCACATAGTCCAGAGGAGTTCATTAAACTTCATCGGGATGCTTTAGAAAGTGAGCGAGTCTCATGTCAAATTCATCATTGGATTGACATTACATTTGGCTACAAAATGTCTGGGCAGGCAGCTGTGGCTGCCAAGAATGTTATGCTACCTTCGTCAGAGCCCACAGTGCCTAGGTCGGTGGGACGCCGACAGCTCTTTACTCGACCGCATCCTGTACGTCTAGCTTCTACAATGAAGAAACACTATAGCACAGATACGTCTGCTATGAATGAATGCCAATCAAAAGGAGTAGAGAGTGAAACACCTCTTCATTTTGAATCTTCTTATTTACAAGAATTGGAAGACGTATCTGCATTTTCTGAGCATGCTGGTCACCTGAGTCCTCAGTATTGCTATTGTCCTGAAAACCTTGTGCATGACATATCTTCTTCCAATGAGTCAGAGACTGGAAGTATTGAGAAAAATATATCTAAGCCACTTGAAATTAGTAAAAACTACAGATTTCCATCTGATATTAATTTAAGTTATCTTCTTGAGCATATAGAGGTGGAGGTTGAAGGATCCATGGGTTACCAAGAGCTATTGCTTTGGAGGCAACAATCATTGTATTCAAGGAACTTTTCTGAAGATGTTGCAAAGGACATGTTTTCAGTTGGTTGTGTCTTGGCAGAACTTTATTTGAAGAGGCCACTCTTCAACTCTACTTCATTAACTATGTATATTGAAAGTGGTGTGTTACCTGAATCCTTGCTTGAACTTCCCCCACATGCTAAAGTTATCGTGGAAGCCTGTATCCAGAAGGATTGGAGGAGGTATTTATTTATTTATTTTTCAATATGTTGTGATACACAAAATTGAATTTCTAGTTTCCAATATTTGGATTTTGTGTTATTGTCAAACTTAATGAACTTTTGTGATTAGGAGGCCATCAGCCAAAAGTGTCTTGGAATCATCTTATTTTCCCGCAACAGTCAAGTCATCCTACTTGTTTATTGCACCGCTTCAGCTGCTAGCAAGTGATCGATCCCGACTTCAATATGCTGCAAATTTTGCAAAACAAGGAGCCCTAAAAGCAATGGGTGCCTTTGCAGCTGAAATGTGTGCCCCCCATTGTTTACCTCTTTTAGTGAATCCTCAGTCTGATACTGAAGTTGAATGGGCTTATGTACTGCTGAAAGAATTCATAACATGTTTGACACCAAAAGCAGTAAAGAAATTGATCTTGCCAGCTATCCAGAAGATTCTACAGGCTAGTTAGGAACGTTATTGTTATATGTATTTAACTGTCATTTTTTGCCTCTTACTAATAAAGAAATTTAATTCAGACTACAGGTTATTCACATTTGAAGGTATCACTTCTCCAAGGTTCATTTGTCCAGGAGATATGGAACCTCATTGGTAAACAAGCATATTTGGAAACAATACATCCTTTAGTTATATCAAATTTGTATGTTTCTCCACATAAGAGTTCTGCTGCTGTTGCTTCTGTGCTGCTGATTTGCACAAGTGAAGAGCTTGGTGTACCCATCACAGTTAATCAGGTTGATTATTCTAGTGTTTTTGGTTTTGTGATATGGTGTAGTAGGCATATAATATTGCATGCTTGTGTGTCTGCATTATCTCACATGCAATGAAATTCCATCAAAGAATTGAATTTCCTTTTGCATTTGTAACGTACTGATATATGTGTGTTGATCCAGACAATCTTGCCTTTGATTCACTGCTTTGGGAAAGGACTCTGTTCTGATGGAATTGATGTGCTGGTTAGAATTGGTATTTTCCATCTATTAGTTGGCAGATTAATGTCCTTTGAAGAATGGGCATGACAATTAATTATGCGACCTCTCTGCTTTGATGATCTTTCAGGTGGTCTTTTGGGCGAGATATTCATTGTCAAACAAATGCTACCATTGCTTAAACAAGTAATTCGTTCTTGTGTCAGTGTTTCATATATGAATAAGCCTGAGCCTGTGCAGAGTTGGAGTGCTTTAGCGCTAATTGATTGTCTGAACACATTAGATGGTCTAGTTGCGTTTTTGCCAAGGGAGTTGGTTGTGAAGGAGCTAATTGATGTATGGATACTGCTGTTAATCTTCATTCCCGTTCTTATTGAAGGTTTCTTCTGCTTCTTGAAAATTTCACAGTACGTCTTTGATCATGCAGGATAGAAGTTGTTTACATGTAACTGTTCTTATGCAGACAAAATTGGAAATTTCAGTGCTTCAGGTGGTCCAAATTCTATGCTCTTCTTCTAAGCTTCCAGGCTTTTTTTTTTCTTTATTTGTGAAGGCAAACTGTAGCATATTTGTTCCTCATTCAAATATTCAATATGATATGAAGTAATCCTCCTATTAAATAGGTTGGAAATATGCAATAGGCTTTGTCTTCTCATTTCTTTTGGCTGTGTATATTTCATTGATTTTCCAATAGTAGCTTAACTTGCAAAGGGCAAGATAAAAAAGTTGTAAGCCTTATTAAAGTCATAAATCATGCAAATTCAAAATATTTAGTTTCTCTTCTATGCAACATCAAACTTTGCATGTTTATATGCGTGGACATCTTTTAAGTGCTTCAAGTCTGGAATTGCTGCTTTTACATGGCTGATACCCATTTGACTTGCCCCATGCTTACCTGGGTCATGGTACTCTCGAGTCAGTATGGGGTACATGGTATGCCAATTAATGAAAAATAGGATATATAGGGTAGATTCAATTGGTACGCTAATTCAATTACCGTTACATTTAGCTGGTATGCCAATTTAATTCCCGGCATGTAAATTATAATTATTCAATGTAGTATAATGTTTAAATAATTAACTATGTAACTAATAGTTGATACTATTTATATTCTAAAAAATTAATTTCAATTAATAAAGTAGTCATTTATACTCTCAAATTCATTCTACTGCATATGTCACTAATATTTAAATCCATTACTCAGTTAAAGTGTCTCAAAAATGTATTCTCTTCTTTTGTTCTTCTTATAGCCTTTTTTCCTCCCTCTCTTCTTCTTGTGCCTGCATGCTATTGCACACATGCATATTTATTGATCTTTCTTCTCTCCTTACTTCCATCTTTTCATTCCTCACATGAAACTCTATTTTGAGGACTCGGGTCAAGTCCCTTAGTGATTTGGGATGCAAAAGCATCTTGTTTTGGTACGGAGTACCCAGATTGCGGTTCCCAGTGGGTTGAGAGAATATACTAACTATGACTTGCCCCAGCATTTGTGATCCATAACTTGCTTAATTGGTAAACATCACTCTTGATTGTTTAACATTTGTTTTCAATCTGACTTGTGATCAAGTTAGTCATTGTGAACTTCCTTTTCCTCTATATCATTCTTGATTCACTCCTTTCTATTTTGAACTTCCTTTTCCCTGTTTCTGTATATGGTGTAGCATGCCAACTATTTTTTATGTGTTCATTAAGCAAAACAGCTTCTTTTGTTCAGGTTGCTGCTGTGACTCTCATGGCTGTTTGTCAACGGATTGGACCAGAATTAACAGCGTTACATGTTCTACCACAACTTAAAGAGCTATTTGATGAGCTTGCTTTCTCACAAGATACTGAAAATGATTCTGGCTCCATTGGCAGAAACTTGAGGATTTCCAAAGCCAAACTAGATGGGGAGGCTCAAATTGAAAGCCGTATGGACCTTGTGTGGGTGTTATATTCATTATGGCCTTTCGGAAAGCCCAATGGCATGGGATTGCTCACATAATCATATAGATTTATCTGATTGCCATTATGTATTTTTGCTTTTATAATGAGCTTTTCTATTTGCTTCTTAACTTTCAGGTTACTTCTATATCCATCATTTGCATCTCTTCTTGGGATTGAGAAACTTCGCCAGTGCTGTGCCACTTGGTTGCTGCTTGAGCAATTTCTTCTGCGGTGTCATAATTGGAAGGTATATGCCTCTAATGTCAATGTAAAATTGTTACTGTTCAGGTTTGTGTCTTTCTTATATGTACTTATTTGGTTTCCATAACTGTTATGATTCAGTGGGAATATTCAGGAGAATCATCTAGAAGTGGAGCAGAAAATATGACTTGTAAAATGCCTGCTTTTAGCAAGAGCTCAACATCCGAGTACAATCCTGCTAAGCTGTTACTTAATGGGGTTGGGTGGTCAGTTCCACAATCACAAGGAATTAAAGGTGCCAAAAACTTGATACCTCAAAGACGGTTAGATAGCATTAATCAGAGTTCAGTTGAAAGTCATGTAGCCTCGAACCTTTTGAAGCGTGAACCGTGGTTTTGGTTTCCCAGTCCAGCTGACAGCTGGGAAGGGCCTGATTTCCTTGGCCGTGTTGGGAGTCTAAAAGATGAATTTCCTTGGAAGATTAGAGCATCTATTCTATATTCAATCCGTGCACATCATGGAGCATTAAGATCTTTAGCTGTTAGCCAAGATGAGTGCATGGTTTTTACTGCAGGAATTGGCCCAGGATTTAAAGGAACAGTTCAAAAGTGGGAACTTTCAAGAATAAATTGTATATCTGGCTATTATGGTCACGAAGAGGTTTGTAATTGTAGTTTTTACTATTTTTGTGCTTTTGTTGCCTTCTTACTGTGAACAAGCCATCTAAAGCACAAAAACATAGTGCACATGCAGGCATTCATATCTTCTTGCACTCATACACAATACAGGAAGAGTTATTATGTACATGTACACATGCACAAACAGAGAGACACACACTCTCTTTAACTTAAAACCTGTTGTGGTTCTTTTGGAGTGTGATGTTCCTACTACTTTCATACATTAATGATGTTGACCTAGAAATACCAGAACTAGCACCATATCATTTTTTTTTGCTCCTTATCAGAGTATGGCTTCAATCTTTGTTAAATTTAAAGGCTGTAATTTTCTTTTCAATCATTCTTCAAGCATTCATTAACGTTTTCATTCTAAAGCTTTGGAGGGATGTCTATCACACGACGAAAGTTCTTCTGGTTTTGTTAGATATGGTTGTGGCTACAGAAATGCCTCTAATTGCTAGCAAGTTGCAGGTTGTAAACGACATTTGTGTATTGTCATCGAGTGGAAGGGTAGCATCTTGTGATGGAACTATTCATGTTTGGAATAGCAAAACAGGGAAAGTACTGTCACTTTTTGCTGAACAATCAGTGGATTCTACACCTCTCTCAAGCTATTCATCCTCTGCGTCTAAGATTAATGTTGATCATCTGAATATGCTGAACTCCAATACACTATCAGGTGGATTATTGACTAGTGCATTTGATGGGAGCTTGTACACTTGTATGCAGTACTTAGAATCTGTTGAAATTCTTGTAGTTGGCACTGGAAATGGTTCTTTGAGGTGATGTCCTGCTGTTTTATCAAGATTTCATCTTAAGTTAGTGCAAAGAAAATCTTATTCTAATTCAGTTAATTGTTTTCTACCTTCTGTTCAAAAACACAGATTTATTGATGTTTCCCACGGTCAAAAGCTTCATCTTTGGAGGGGTGAAGCTTTTGAATCCACCTTTCCCTCTCTTGTCTCTGCAATATGTTCATGTGGATCTGGCAAAACTGCAGCAGATGGAACTCTTTCTTCACCATCTTGGATTGCAACTGGACTAAGTTCTGGTAATTGCAGGTTATTTGATATGAGAAGTGGAAATGTTATTGCTTCTTGGAGGGCTCATGATGGATATGTAACAAAGGTATCGTTAAATGTCTGGCGAGAAAATGTGATCTTTTTAATTTGAAGGGCAATTGTTCTCACCTTGCATTGCATGTATGCAGTTGGCTGCACCAGAGGACCATTTGCTTGTTTCCAGTTCTCTGGACAGGACTCTGCGAATTTGGGACCTGAGAAGGTAAGTTCATAATATCTCATTTCATGTCAATCTACTAGAGCTCAAAATACCTTCATGACCTATTATATTTACAATCCCACTTTTGGAGCTTGATTGCTACTCTGAAAAATCAGTTCTTTGATCCTTCAAGCCTCAACCAAAGATGAAACTTTAACTATATTGGTTTGGAGTTCTGTATATAATTGTTTTTCTTTTTTCCACCATACAAGAGCTTATGCTCTACATGGAAGTCAGAACTTCAAAATCACTTTTTCATGTTTGGCATATCCATCTTTATCTTTCCCTTAAAAGTATATTTATTATGTTATAAATTTTCTTTGAAAATCTTCTGGTTCTTCTAGCCTGTTTTTTAGCTTTTTTTTTTTTTATTCGTCAAGTTTTCTTCATCTAATTGTGTGATATTCTTGTGCAGGAATTGGCCACCACAGCCCACTATTTTTAAAGGCCACACTGACGGGGTATCTGGCTTCTCTGTGTGGGGTCAAGACGTTATATCAATTTCTAAAAATAAAATTGGGCTTTCCACCTTGTCCAGATCTGCTGAAGAAGTACGTTAGGAATGCTATCCTTTTAACCCTGTTCCTTCTATTGCGCATGACTAAAGAACTTTTAATTTATTTGCATATTGTTCATGACGTAAAATGTAAACACGAAAGGAATTTTGGTGAATAATATCAAGTCTAAGACAAAATGAATTTAGACGTGTACAGTTTTCTTATTTCTATATTTTTAGGGAAACAGCTATGCCATTTCTTTGGTACTATTTCAGCTTGAGCTTTAGGTCCTCGTGGTTGTCCCATGGAAGGGAGACTAACCTAATTTGGTAGGATAATACCCTTCAGCTTTCTGTTAGAGGTCGTTGCATTTATCCATCCTTTCACTGCCTGGGAATATTTTCTTTGGTATTTTGAAGGAAATATAATAATAATAATACTCACCCTTTTTCTTTCTTCAATTATTATAATAACTGTGTGAATTTTATGATGCAGGATGGGCAGCAACAGATTGTGCCTCATAAACTATATGCAGCTGATCTTGGAATGAAAAATTTGTCAGTTATATCAAGTATAGATATTCTGCCCTTCTCACGTTTGTTTGTTATTGGAACCGAAGATGGTTATTTGAGAGTATGCAGTTAGACGGGCCCCTTGATTCCCAAAATAAGTTGGAAGTAATTTTTGTAATTGTGTGGCTTCAGTTATAATTTTTTTTTTAATTAATAATCTCACTTGTAATATTTGTAAATGAATTTGAGTTCCTTTATTATGATACTCTGGGATCAAGCGAGGTTCATATTTTTTCAATTGGAAGTTCTTGCCAACTGTGTGTGTTGATGTGAGGTTGACAAGTTCTGAGAGTATTTCGTAATATGATACGACAGGACGTTGCGGTTATAGCCTTGAGCATTTTCCAGACGTATATGTTGTGTTAATATTGTTGATGTTGTTCTATACTTTTATTTATAGTTGTTAACAGGCTAAAATTTTAAAAATAAAAAATATTTTATCAATTGTGACATCAATAAATTTAAATTAATGAAAATAAATATTTTATTATTTAGTACAATAAAAATTAATATTTTCTTGGCCCATTCTGTATAAGAGAGAACCGGGCCCATTATCAAAAACCCGTACTTGTTCACTCCCGACTGCCAGCAGCAGCAGCATTCAAACGATTAGTAGTTCAACATCCAGCCTCCTATCTCCTCTCCCTGCTGGAATTCTCGGAATCGTGGTTTTCGAGTATCAATTCTCGGATCTTTCTTTTTTTTTTTTAACTTAATAATGAGTCGTCAAAATTTTGAATTTGATGCGTGCAACAGCTCTTTGGAAACGGTGACACTAGAAGAACCTGTTTCATTCTCATCTTCAGCCCAACAGGATGATGCTGGCGGCTTGCAGGTCAACTGCGTCACCGAAAGTATCGACGATATTACTCTTCATTTCCAGATCATCCGTCTTCACAAACAGGTATTCTCCTTTACTTTACTGATACTATCTCTGGAAATTTTTTTTTTCTAAATTCTTAAATTAGTGGTTGTGGATATGGATGTAGATACATGCGTGGGTTAGCTGCACCTCTGCTAAATTTGGGCACTTGTACGCGGCTGCGCCAACGAGACCTGTAAGTTGTTCGTTGATATTCTGGTTACTTTTTGTTTCTTCTTCTTCTTTCTTTGTCATCTCTGTATTGATGACCTGGTGGCAGAGTAATACGGCGAGTGTTACTTGTTTACTTGGGGGAACTTCTGATAATACGGGATCTGGCATTGCTCGACAATTAGGTAAAGATTGTGAATTTGACTGCTTTATGATCATGGGATTTCCTACTTTTATTGTTTTGCTGACATAGTTTCATGTTTGTTTACAGTGTTAAAGACTGGCTTCAATATAATTTTGGCATGTAATCTTCCTAAGAACAGTCCCATGCTTGAGGTTTTCTCTCTCTCTCTCACTCTCACTCTCACTCTCACGCACCCACACCCCACACCAACACATTAACGAATGTGAAAACAGCTCTGCATATGAAGAAGAGCTATAGAGAACCTAAGTTAATCAATCACTGGATTCAAAAAGAAACTAATTGCTGGTCACTTGTCACTTTCTGTAGATCCCGTCAACAGTTCTAATCCAGCTTTAGGAAGCTAAAGCTGACATGAGCCTTAACCTCTTTTTCAACAATTTCTGCAAAAGCTATTTAATAATTGGTTTATTTGGAGAGTTACTTGTTACTTAATCTTCCAAATGTTAGCTAGTTTCTGTTTAAAGGCATCTAAGTGGGACAAGAGTGCCAAATGCCATTCCATTGTTCATGGGTGTTCATTTTCATAGTCACAGTATTTGTAATTCTGCATTATTGTAACTTGATGGATGAATATTTGCTTGGTGATTGACTGCATAATGGAAATAGCCTTTCTTTCTCTAGTATATCTACGATACATCACATCTGAAGTTTTTTTCACTGATTTTTCTTTTTGCCTTTCTTTGTGTCATTAGGCAAATGCTGAGACAAAAATAGTGGAGAAGCTAATTTATTTGGGCTATACAAAGCCAAAAGCCAAAGGATTATCTTCATAGCAGAGAGCTGGAAGGATCCTGCAATGTGAAACATGTCCCTACTTAGAGTTGTTGGTATCGCACAATATAACATAGTTGTTTAAGATGTAGATGAAAAAAGGGAGTTTTGATTGTTAAAGCTTGCTGCTGATTTGAATAGTTTTAGATCATGTGATAAGATAGAGAATTCTGCTAGGGTTGTGAATTAGTTAGCACAGTCGGCACAACTTTCAGCTTCATTATTAGCATTGCGGGTGCAAACTATCCTGTACTTGGTTCTCCGAGCTGCAACAATGCTACATGAGTGGAGAATCAGAACTTAACTTGTGCAATCTATTTGGTCCTTGGTCTTTCGAATTTTACATGGTCATTTCATGTTGTTTTTCAATTTTTGTCTGTTGTGCATTATTGACTTTGGTAAAACTGTTGCTATCTAGACCATACAATTAAAAGCTGTACTTAGGAGCTAATACTGGCTATTGGAGCAATATTTTCTTCTACTATTTTATCCACTTAAATGCAGCATGGGGTTGCTTTGCTTCGACAAAACATGTGACAATTAAAGTGGGATATATTTAGTGTGTGCTTGCTCCAGGGACAAAGGCTTTTCGCTTGAGAGTGATAAGAGATGTACTCGTTAACAATGGCTATAATTTCAACTTTTAGCAAGATCGCATAGTCTTGGATAACTAGTACAACCTATTCACAGTTAGTACCCTTTCTCCAACTTCTCCCTTCTCGTTCCCTCTAGATAGGTAATACTGTTGCAGCACACCGATTATGTTTGTTCCTTTCCCTTTACAGCATGCTGTCAACGAAAAGGTATGAATATCACGCAATCCAATTTCCAGCGAACTAAATTGTCTGAAGTCCCTCTGAGGGAAATGCAATAACTTGGTTGCGGTTGAGAGTTGCAGGGCATGCGTGCCAGTTCAGCAATTTTATGTGTATTTGGCCTTATTTTTTTGTCTGGATTTTCTGTAAAACCCCACCTCTTACTTATACCTCCTTGAGCTAATGGTTTTTATGCCATGAGGCTGCTCTGCTTTACCAGAACGATTTGGAATTTCGTGTATGAATGTAGGAGTTAATGTTCTGGTATCAGCAGCCTTATGGGGCTTCCAATTTCCAAATTTAGTTTGTTATCTGTAATGGTTTAACGAGTGCTTGTTTGTATAATTGCCTTACGAAAATGGGAAATCCGAGCGATGGTGGCAGCTGTTTTGCCCCGTCTTGAATCATACAAGTGAATCCGAGTATAGATGTATACGTTTGAATGGCCAACCACCATTATCATCTGGTCAACAAGCTCATAATCATGTGCCAGATTATTTTGGACAGATCCATGTGTTGTCCAAGATGCAAGGTCAGTTTTTTAGAAGTTTCTCCCTCTGTTATGCATATGTATCAAAAAACAGCTTTTTCATCAGGAATGATGAGACCCAAAAAGATTTTGACAGATGATATTGAATTTTGATAGGCATCTCACCCTTCCACCATATGTTATTGGCATTATGCGTTCATAAAGTGGTAATGATACTCTTGACCATTGACTGATTTTTCGGAATGGTTCAAACGTCATAAAATATTTTCCGAACAAATATTTTCTGTGAAACAGAGTTGAGATTTTTTTTTTCTTTTTCAAAAAGCATTTAATCAATAAAATAACTTTTATTTATTTATTTCACTTGGAGCTTGTTTACAAGATCTGGATAAGCTAACTGCATATCCAGACATGTTGATACATCAATATAAATTTTACCTTCTCTGGAAGTTCAGCTTTCCTATAAAATATGCAAAAAGAGAAGCAGAGACAATGGGGAAGATAACAAGTATAGCAGCAATCACTCCCAAAAAGCTGCGGTGAAAGCCAAAGTAATCTTCTAAAAATGCAGCTACAGTTTTTTTCTCACCGAACACCAATATTTCTTTGTCTAAATCTCCAAATTGTGAGGTTAGCATACCGTTTAGTATCCAAGAGGTGGGACAAAGATAATACAGCCAAAGCCACCACGGGGGGATACGCTGCAAGACGGAAAAAGCAACATTATTCAGTCAATTTTTTTGTTCTTAAAATAGTTCATTAACATAAGTAGCACTGTGATCAATTTGATAACTGGATACTTAATTTTTATTCAATTGTATTCTGCCTAATTCACTATAACATATTAGTATTCCACTTATCAGAACCACACCAAAGTTTTTGAGACAAAAGCATCGATCTTGTCCTGTCACTATTCTCGTGCTATCCTTTTGGGTATTCATCCCATGCGCTTGAATGTTGAAACCTGATAGGGCAGTTTTAGAATGTAACCATCTGTACCAGGACAACCCTTTACAGTATTGAAGATGTGAAGTGTGCTTCTCTGCTTACAAGGGTGAAGTTTTACTTTGAAGCAGAGGAATTCCCCTTCGAAATATTAGAAATATATAAATTGGGTACTATAGCTTGATGATCTGAAAGCTTACTGGTTTAGGCACAACGAAACCGGAGAACAAAATCAGCATTGTGTATGCAGATGATGCTAGAACAGAAGCCACTTGGATATTTGGTGTCAATGCTACTAGCAGCATTCCCAGGTAATTGAAACATAGCAATGTACAGAACATGGAGTAGAATGCCCAGAATATCTTGTAGGCAGACATGGAATAACCGACCATAGGATAGACGATGACCACATAAATAATCGCCACAATGCATAAATATGGTACCTCTACTACCACCTACAAAACAAAATATCAAGTTACTAATAAAGAAGTATGAATGTGAACACAATCCTATATTTTTTTTTTAAAAATTGCAGCTTTCTAGGTCTGCTTTCATGGAGCAAAATTGGCTGTCTAAGGCTTTTACCATCTGGGAATCTAGTTCAGATGGAAAGGCTTTCATGGATATCATTCATCCCAAAAGAAATTGAAGTCAAAGAAAACGGAATGCCCGAGTATATCTGATTGTGAAAAGGTAACCATTCTGCGTATTTTTGGTTCTGCAAACACCCTGGTTATGGTTTATTATATAGGCAGCCGAATCTTTTGTTATGGGATGCGGTTATGCTCCATGATCATGGAAACTTCACCGATAGTACTTCAAAATAGTTGAAAGCATTTCATGAAAATTTTATGTTCACTGAGCTCCTAGTGATTATTTGATCTCAGCTGACCTAAACCTCACCAAATGATGTCTGAATTACGATAACTTGATAACTTCTATTAAATTTCTGGACAAACTTTTCAAAAATGAAATTAAACCAGTTTTTGGGAACTATCCGAACCTGTGCAAAAGAATAAGCCCGCGGAGAATACATTCCGGCAAATCTTTCCCGGTATAGAACACTCCGTTCTGTAGCAACATATGGTAAGACTGTTGAGCAATTGTTTATGCCAAAGAAGATAATAGCAGTGTACATTGAACCGAGAATAATGAACAAGTCTTGCTGGTTGTTTCTGCAATAATAATTGCGTTGTAAGTTTTCATTGGCAACACTAAATCTCTCCTTTAGGATACGGTTTGACTGAAAAAAACTTCATAAAAATGAGATTTTTTTTTAATCAATTAGCACAAAACTGAAATAAGAAAAATAGTCAACTTTTAATTATTTATTTGGTGGCTTCCATGGTTATATTGTTTCCAACAAAATAAGATTGTGTTCACATTCATACTTCTTTATTAGTAACTTGATATTTTGTTTTGTAGGTGGTAGTAGAGGTACCATATTTATGCATAGATAAATTATAAAAAAAAAAAAAAAAAAAGTGTGACATGCTGAAATGGTATATGTCATAATAATTCAAATGTATTTTAATAAAAAAAATAATAATAATTTCATATATTTTTATATTATAAATCAAAATTAATATATTTTATTATTATAAAAGTATAAATTCATATATAATTAAAATTTACCTGAATCATTTTATACGAAGTAATAAAATAAAGAGCATATCTACTAACATTTTCTTTCCATGCTGCCAGAAGACTGCGCCAAATAGGATAGATGCGGTCATCATATAAACAATGCGAGTCAGATTATATGAAGGACTTCTCCAATATGACAAGTGATGTTTCCACAAGCAAGCTTTGAATTGCTCCCAACCGTTTTGTGGAAAACGGGTAGGAAAATTCAATTCCTTTGAACCAGGAGTTGGTAAACTCAGTTGCTTAACTTGTTCTTGGTTCTCCCTGCAGTCGAAGAGCAAGAAAGTTTCCATCACTCGTGAGCATTTAAGGAACTCAAAGCAGACACATAGACTTTCTTATACATTTTCAGCCAATTTAAAGTGCTATGTTTAGGGCAAGCACAAGTAAAGCAACCAATATTATTAAGTGAACTCAACGTCGCGTCGTAGAAATTTGCACTTACTTGTACAAGGAGGACTGCTCATAAATTCTTCCAAAATCTACTCCAAGCTCAGCCTCTACAGATTTAGAAGTAACCTCTAACATCCATGTTGCTGGGTTGTAATTGTCTTTAATCTTAGGAACCCCAGGAATATTCTATGCAAGAAAATCAAAGAAATGAAATCATTTGTCAGCAAGCACAAACATGCATCGGGAAGAAAATGGTGTCGAGAAGTAACGATCAATATTGTAGGAAAATCGACCTCAAAATATTCAATAACCCTGCTAGAGTGCTGCCCCAGCGGTCCAGAATAGATAGTGCGTCCTCCACTTTTCAATAAAATCAACTGCAAGAGAATCAAATGCATTTAAACTTGAGAGCTTACTTATTTTAATCTATATATGCTACTTATAACACTTCTCTTCTGCTAAGTTTGATCTGTTTAAAATTGTTTCCTCAGTTTATATTGAGTCTCTTATAAATAAAAGGACAAAAAAAAAAACTAAAATAGTTATATCAGAATAAATCAAAATTTGAAGATAAAAGAAATTGATCAGTTTTAATTTAATTGATCATGTAATATTTGTTAAAGATTTTAAATTGTCAAGTTATGATTTTGTTGAAAATTTTCAATTTATATTTTAGTTATATAACTATGTTTAGTAAATTCTATAAACCAATCAGTCTCAATGTGCACTCTTGCAAATTGCCAAAGGAATAAAGTGAGGTACGTAGTTTTTTACCTCATCAAATGCCTCGAAAATGTCAATACTTGGCTGATGTATTGTGCACACAACTGTTCTTCCTGTTTCAACGACATTTTTCACTGCTCTCATAACAATTGCAGCAGCTCTAGCATCTAAACCTGTTGTGGGCTCATCCATGAATATGATAGATGGATTGGCAACAAGCTCCACAGCTATAGTCAATCTTTTACGCTGCTCAGTCGATAAACCGCTAATTCCTGGCAATCCTACTAAAGAATCTCTAATTCCATCAAGCTCAATTATCTCAACAACTTCTTTTACAAACTCCTGAAGAAAAGATAAAAAGAAAAAACTTTAGTGCAATTCAGTCTTAAATCTTAATAATTATTCCAGGACATGATTACTACATCAACTTTAGGAACGGTATCGCACAGATTTAGTTTTTTTATCGATCTCAGATGGGAGTCGCAACCAAGCTGAATATGCCACGGATTCTTCCACAGTAATTTGTGGGGAATGTATGTCGGTTTGTTCACAGTAACCTGATATTCTAGCAAATGCATCCTGCACCTTTGGGTAGCCACCGATTCTAATCTCTCCATCGATAGTACCACCAGTTTTCCTTCCACAAAGAACATCCATAAGTGTTGTTTTCCCAGCTCCACTAACGCCCATCAATGCTGTCAGAATACCAGGTTTAAATGCACCAGTAATGTCGGAAAGCAGCTGAAGATTCTTCTGTGCAAAACCTCGCTTTCTCATTTCCTAAGAGAAAAAGGATGGGACTTTCAACTGTTTCTTCCTATATATCATAATTATTCAGAATTACGAAAAAAAAAAGATCAATTTTTTTATGATTACCGAAGGGGTGTCAACATAGTACTGCAGATCCTGAAATGTCATAGTAAGGGGCTCCAAAGGTAAAACCATCCTTCCTGCAACAAAGATTAATAGACTATTTAAAAAGGCATGTAAATGTTACACATAGACTGAAAAATGATAACCTAGACATCGCCTGTCCGGATTTGGACGGGTCAAAGGCGTAATAGACTTTAATAAGTCTGGTTTGGTGCTGAATCAAAATCGATTTTTCACTTCAAAGAAATTTGATCAAACCTGATCAAAGCAACCCATAATTAAACTTGACTCAGAACCGAGGGGTACCATTTTTATTACCAGTTCCGGCAAACCGGAGTGCGCCAATTTCTGCCATAACCTACTGTAACAATGTTCTCTAACTAAAATTGGCTATCGGAATCTGGAAACGGAGTTACCTTTTTTTGCCCCTGTATTAGGTGTAGGATTACCATCATCGAGTCTCCTGTCTTCGTCAACAGGATTGCCATCTATTTTTCCTTGAAGTTGATGGTACTTGTCGTGAGAAATAATTGCACGAGATCTTCCAGGAGCTGCTTGAGGATCAATTTGTTCAGTTAGCATGGACACGTTGAATACTTTTATTTACAATGTCTACCAAGCGGTGGAGATGATCTTACGTTTCAAGAAGGTTAATGCCATAGTAAAACCAATGTTGAACAGGACTGTGAAACCTATCAGGACCCCAACAGATATCCAGTAAAAGTAATCATGATAGTTTAGTCCACGGATTTCCAGCGTTTGTTGTCCTATGGTTGTATTACCAGCGACAATCTGAGACGGGAAATGAATTTTTCAGCATCAAAATATCTACTCAACTATGCAATGGAATTCTGATATACTAAGAAATAGGAATAGTATCTTCGTCCCGTCTCATGTGGATAAAAGTAATGTGTAAAAGGAAAGGAAGTTCGATAGCTAGCTTCAATTGTGAGCTGAATTTTCTGTGTTTTGCCAGCTAGAAGATTAGAAAGATAAAGAATGTCTTCCGAATCTTCAAAATAGAAAAAAAAAAAAAAAGCATCTATACAGAGGAAATCTAGAAGGAACATTATATTCCCAATACCAGAAACGTTTCCGGTCTGGAACTTAGCTATTTTTCCATAAAACTAACTTATTATCATAAATCAAATGGAATGCCAAAATCTTATATTCTTTTTTGTTGTCCTAAGGTATGCCCTCCAGGAGCAATGGCAACACCAATGCCGTTGTGCAGTGTGCTTTGGTGGAGAAAATGTTACCTTTTGCCACCGAGGGGCAAGGAACTCATTCACACACAATCCTATCTCCCCATACGTCAACGGGGAAAGCCAAAATCCCCAGTCCAACCAAGCCGGCATAGAGGCTGCAATTCCAAAAGTAACAGTAAAGCAAAATTTTTCCTTGAAAAATCTATTGAAAAGAGGAGCTAGAAGAAAACTTACGTTTTGGGATTATGAAACCGCCAAATAGTAAAGATACCACTATGAAGAGACTGCCAATTGCTGTTGAAGCAACCATGGTTTGGCAGATGGAGGCAATAAGGCGAAACATGGATATTGACGTCAGATGTATCACAAAAAGTAGAAGAAGCTGGCGGAAGAATCTGAGAGACACAATAAAATGGGCATAAGAAGATAATTAGATAATCCAAAGTTCCTAAAAAAGTGATGAGTGATCTCTGGTGAAGAAGCTGGAGTGCATATCAAGATCAAATTGATATTAGTTCATTGCACGACCTAAAGAAGGCATCAACCACCATCTCGTTTATTATATGAACAATTTCTCATACTCTGAAATCTTATTACATGAGCATATATTCCCCTTCCAAGTTATAGTGTTTGCCAAATCTTTGATAAACTGCAAGAAATGATATTGACTATTCTCTGGCTCAGATACATCAACACTAATTATACAACATATGCACAGGATGGATTCATATATGATGGCTACAAGTGTTAGCTTAAAAATTGGAAAAAGTAATGCATGTAATGATAATTATGAATTAAAAAAAATGTGGCACCGCTTATGAGATGGCGGTATCGACTTGGGAGGATTCCTCCCAAGTCTATAATTTGCTTGAAGTGTCTTTGTGAAGTGCAGGTGGAAGACAATTGGTGAGGGTTTTATGAAAGCTTAAGGTTTTTTGATATTTGTCCTCTTAAGATTTAGAGGACCTGTTACAGTTGGGTTTACTTCAAATGGGTGTTTAAGAGTGGGATTTACTTTAGAGTTATTTTCTTATATTAGCTTCAATGTGTGACTTGAACAAAATTTTTAGTTTCTAGAGGGATATATACATATTATAAAAAACAGTGACTGAAAAATACTCAAAGGTTGTGTATAATATTTTATGTATGTTATTCTCAGAAAGACGGTTTATTGAACATATTTGTCGAAAATTGTGCCTCATTTTTCTGCTGCACTATTTCTTTTTGGGCCAACTGGTAATCTTCTTAACAACAATGCCCTTTCATGGACACCGCATTTACTTGCAAGTCAACTGCACGTTTTATGTAAAACTTAAAAAACTCCACACCTGGACTCACCTGCCAACCTCAGGGCTGAAACCAATAACATAGTAAGTAAGAGAGGTCCAAACAACGGCTTCCAAGAATGATAGTGGAACTTTAAGGATTGTAGCTGGAACTACATAAGCCCAAGCAGGGTAAAAGCACAATTCTTTTTGTTTATAGAAAACTGCAAGTCTCGAAACAGTCATCTGCAACTCTGGAAATCCATCTACAAGTAATAGAAGCAGTGAATAGAATATAGCACCCATGTAATCATTAGCATGGAGCACATCAACAGCCAATCTAGTGCGTAGCAACACAGTCATTGTTATTGCAGCAATGATCACTAGCTGCAAAGAGAGAATTAGGAGACCATTTTAGATAGGAAATGGCCTTGTATCAACTGATTGTCTATTAGTTTTAAGCATAAAAGGTTTGCAGACATAAATGAAGCTACCTGCGTAGTTTTAAACACATATATAAAAGCATTCCTCTTCATCAGAAGGAATTCCCTCCTGGTGCAAGCTTTCAACAGATCCCATTTCGGTAACGAGTATTTGCTAAAGGATAAAGAACTCTTGTGGTTTTCAGAATTATCGAATGGCTTTGAGAGCACCTGGTTTAGCTTTCGACCAAGCTGGCATTCTTTGAATTTCATAACAAACTGGTCAACAGAAACATAACTGTAAGGTTCTGTGCGGCACCAATACTGCGCTTGATCCTTCCTGGAGATAACCTGGAGCGACACAAAAAGACAAGAGAGCTTATTTCTTATCCATCAGTAATAAACGGACGTGAAACTTAAAGAGGCTACCTCTTGAAGGAAGTCAGCAACACCTTTTCTTTCAGGACACCTGAATCCACAGTCCTCGAAGAATTTGCAGATGCTAGAACGTGGGCCATGATACACAATCTTGCCTTCTGCCATCAGAATTACATCGTCAAAAAGATGGAAGGTCTCTGGAGCTGGCTGAAGAAGTGAAATCAATGCAGTAGCATCAGTAATATGCACCAAATGCTGAAGACAAGATACAATCTGGAAAGTGGTGGAACTGTCTAAGCCATTTGATATTTCATCCATGAATAGTGCTTTGGTAGGTCCCACAATCATCTCTCCTGCAAAATGCAAATTTGCCATAGACTTCAAGCTAATATCCTAATAAATAATTGTATTCAGCATGTCTCGAGAAAATGATGTCTCAATTGAAACCCAAGTTAACACTACAAACTAGAGAAGACATGCACTACCTGTAGTCAACCTTTTCTTCTGACCACCAGATATACCTCTTCTCATGGCATCTCCAACCATTGTGTCACCACAAATATCGAGTCCGAGAATCTGAAAGAGGAACAGCAAAGAAAATATTTCTAGGAAAACCATGTTCCAACGAAAGCAAATAGAATGTAGAAAGCATCAGCCCTATAAAATAAACCTAGCACACTACCTTCAGAATGTAGTCTGTCTGAAGATTACTTTTCAGTCCTTCAATAGATACTGCCTGCCGTAAGAAATACAAAGTGCGTTACAATTTCACCAATGAAATAGAGAAAATCGTGGATAGGCTTGAAAGGGATGTCATGCACTATGCAGGGAAAACCATTCGACAGAAGTAGGCTTCAGTTTCAAATAAAACATAAGAGCCCAAAACAGAGTTCATTGATGTGGTGGGTGAATAAAATTTTTTTCAAGATTGGTACAGTCATTTATGTACATTTTTATTATCCTTTTGACCTTGAAGGGAAACATGAGATCTAAGATAGTTACCTTCATATAAGCATCAACATCAGGATCTGGAACAATCCCTGCCTGTTTCTCCCTTCTACTGACTTCTGACATGATGTCTTTTATGCAAGAACAACAATTTAATTTTTATCAAGAAAAAATGCTCATCAGTATCATGTTGAGAATTCCAAATATTTCATGGTATGGCCATTTGTCCCCTTTCCCTTCTAACGGTACCATGCACAATAGCACAAGTTTGATCCACATCAATCAATTACAAATGATACTAAAAAAGTGGCTCGCAAGAGCCTCTGGTCTCGAACCAAATGAAGGAAAGTGAGTTGATATTTACTAAAAAGGTTCATCCATTTGTAGAACGAAACTAATACTGTAACCCAAGGAATGCTTACCAGCTCTGCTTCCTATGCCCTGACATTGACCAGAAAAATCAATTGTTTCCCTGACAGTAATCTCTGGAATGTGCAGATCAAATTGGCTTGTATAAGCTGAGGTTTTCTGAGGAACAAAATCTTCCAATTTGTAACCATTGTAAGATATTTCCCCTGTAACCTGTTTGAGTGAATATCACTTAAAGTAACTTTATTTTTTCCTGATAAGGGCTTTTTTTTTAAACTTTATTTGTCTCTATAATCAACAAACCTTAAGAGAGTGGCTCAATTTTCCAGAGAGGGCCAACAGCAATGTCGTTTTACCACAGCCTGGAGGACCAAGCAATAAAGTCATCCTGCAACAAAGAAAATAAATTTTTTAATACCGATATCT
This sequence comes from Cnidoscolus chayamansa, assembly GCA_948266635.1. NCBI lineage: Eukaryota > Viridiplantae > Streptophyta > Magnoliopsida > Malpighiales > Euphorbiaceae > Cnidoscolus > Cnidoscolus chayamansa. The sequence goes on from CAOGCB010736417.1 coordinate 23,874, forward strand.
TTTAGCAACTCAATTCATTTAACGTTTTCAGATCAAATCTAAGTTTTACCTTCTCGGCTTAATAATGCCGCTGACGTCTTTAAGTATGCTTATCTTGGCTTCTTGTTTGGACCATGGCAGATTGACAAATTCCTGTCTCAAGACAGCTCAATGATTGGAGAAGGAAGCAGTGTTGCAAGATGAAAGATTTATATATTGTTACTTACAGAAAGGATACTCTTAGCAGTGTTCCAGAGAGTGGGAAGAGGGCTACCGTGAACGACTTTGCACTCTGCTTCAACAGAAAGATTTCTGTATCTCACTTCCACAGTGGGCAACTGTACACCAACTCTGGAAAAAAAAAAAGCGAGTAAATATAACATTCGAGTACTAACTGCTTATCCTTCAAAAGGGTAAACAAAAAGTTTACTTGTCAATCCTTTTTCTAAGTTTCTGCAACAGTCGCAGGTTATCATTCTCAATGTGTTTGATGAGTTTCTCAATGAACATATGCCTCTCCTGAGCTCCCAGTTTGGCAACATCAACAATTCTTTTCCCTTTACGGGCATCTCCATTTTCACATGTGCCATCTGTTTCCTCAAATAAAGCAGTGGTAATCCGTCTAAAGGTGGGTAACCTTTCCACAGCAGCCCATTGCAACTCAACTTCGTCGTCTTGTGTTTGATGGTCAGAAAGCGCGGATGAAATACTGCGGAAACTGGACACATGGCTTCTGAATGATGACCTTAAGCTTCTTCCTAACTCCGCTAACTCGCTCCTCAGGGACTCTATATCGTCAGGGCCAGCCAGCTGAGCTGCCATTGTTGTGCAATTGCGAGCTCATCAATATTGGGTGCATTTTATTCAAAGAGTGAGGTGGGAGTTGATGAGGCAAGGAAATGCGTCACTTGCATGTTGCAGCAAGCAAATGGCCGCTTGTTGGCATAATTAAAATCTATATCTGATGAACACATTCTCCTTAGTCCTTATATGTAAATTGTTTATTGTAAATCTGGTTCATCTGGAAAGAGCAAAACAATATTAAATTTAAGAGGCAAGATTAATTCAGTAACACTAGTATTTAAATTGCATTGACTTTCTATCAATATGTCAGCACCATGTTTAACAGGGAATCTTCATTAAGTAAAATAGCAGGTGGAATATGAAATCTGGGAAGTAACAGACTCATACGATGATAACCATAGGATATTATATTTTGCTTTGATTGATGAACTTGTTACTATACCTATACTAGTGGAGGTAATATGGATTGCCTAAAATATTCACAATTGAATTTGATATTATAACTTTTTTTTTATTGGCTAAAAAATAATATAAAATTTTATTTTTATTTTTATTTTTATTTTAAAATCTTTAATTTGATTAGTTACTTACACTGGTTCTATTTAAACCAAATTCTCTTTTACTAAGAATTATTTATATATTTAAATAAATTTTCAGTTTATTTAAATTTAATATTTATAATTATTCTTTCTTTTCTAAAAAATAATTTATGAAAATTCACTATTCTAAAATTATTTTAGTTCATTTTTGTAAAAGAAAATTAAAACATTAAATATTTACCCTTTTTTTTTCTTTCAAGGGGGGTAATAATTATATGTATTTATAAAAAAAATAAATAATTATATTACTATTTATTTAATTAATTTATAATATTATAATTTATATCTATTTATAATTAATCTATAATAAAGGAATAATACATTTACTCGAGAAAAATATTTTCGCATAAAAAGAATCTTATAAATAATTAAAAAATCAAATGACAAGCAGCCCGACGCTGTTAGTGTCGGCCCTTGTTTCTTCTTTTTTTTTTTTCAAACTGACATTTTGGCTCTTGCTTTTCTGTAGAAATTTTAATCATTAACAGAATTTACTGCGAAATGTTTTTTGATTACATACTGTTAAAAAAAAAATCTTACGATGGAAAAATGTCTTTATAGTGTCCATGTGCACTAATCATGCGTGTCGTATGAACTTGTCATTTCGATTTATTATTCAAATGCATCCAATCTTTTCTTCTTCTAGTATCCTGAAAAAAACAAACACTGCATTTTAAAATTCACTAGCAACAACACATTAAAGCATTTATAATATATTCCTTTGATGTTTATGAGTTATGCTCAGTTCCCTCCCGACCCTTGCCGTTCTAACCAATAGAGAATTCAACTATTCCTTCACCCATTATCACATGCATCATTTGTCCTTCTTCTTTTTAAGGATAAAATTTCCTTTAGAAAAAAAAAAAGAAAGGAAAACACTCATTTGATGATTTCGGTCTCAACCAGTATCCATGATTCTGATGTCATACATGTTGTATACTATTCGTGGGATTATGTTAGTTGTAATTGATCGAACCTTAAAAGTTAACTTGCAAACTCATGAAATAAATTTGTTAAAATGGAATTAATGATGAGCAGAATTGGTCACAATCAGCCCAAGGGCTTTGAAAAATATCTATAATCTAGTTTATGCTTATGTCTGGCATTGCTTTCAATGGATTTCGCGACATGTCGTTTATCATTTGGGATGCTCGAGTGATTGGAATCAGACGGGTGATTTTCTTTTTCAATGTAAATTTTCAGATTCTGGGGCTTGTGTTATCTATTGGAGAAAAAAGAAAAATATTCAAGACGCACAATCCCATACCCAGTCCCAGATTTATGGATGTCAGTATTATCACTTAACATGTACCGACCTTATTAATGAGCATTCGCGTTTCCAGGCAAGGGAAGGCTCTCCAATTCCAATGCTTGCATGTGTGCGTGTTTTCTTTCTTCTACTATTAAATTTCGAAGCATTCACATCTAGATTCCTTCTAAATCATCTTAACAGTGCATCAATTTTTAGCTTCTCCCGTTTCATAATCAGATAAGATAACTGCATTATTTTTCTCTTCACATGAAAAGTCTTGGTTCGTTAACTGAGATAGTTCATTAAATTCGCTCTCTACATCGCTCTGTCGGTCTTTAATTAGTTGCCTTGCCTTTGGTGATCATCAAATTTTAGTTTGAACTTTCGCTTTCAATCTTCTTCTTCTTCTCTTCTAAAACTATTTGCTACCATTTTTTCTTTTGGATAGTATCTAATTGCTATATTTCTATTTCTTTTTTCCATTTTCTTCGACTCTGTTGTAGCTAAATAATCTATAGTAACAATCTTATGAATGTCGTTCTGTTGGATTTAGATAATTGCCTCATGCTGTTGTGGAGAGCTAACACCAATACAATATCACTTTTTTTTTTTTTTTTAAATAATTTTGCTTTTGATGGAAGCAATATATAACATGTAAAATGATTATCAACAAGCCACTCGTCCGACTTACTTGTATCTATCTACATGTGTAATATATGTTGTATAATAAGGTGATTGGTCCTTTCTCATTCCGTCTACACCTGTTTCACTTGCATTTTATGCTCTACTGTTGTTTATATGGTGAAATCGAGCAAGATTGACTAGCATATAATTTTAGTATCATTCGTGCATCAATCATCAAGGGGAATGCTAGTGATGTTTCTTCTATGAATCTTTATTTACCTTTACCTCAAATGCATCTAAATTCTTTCAGTTTCATCAAACTTTGAATATAAATATTTAGTTCTGGCTTAAATATATTTTTTCAACTATACTCGTTTCTAATAAAGTAAACATATTAATTGCTTCGTTGTAGAACCTATTTTTTTGTTACGCAACAGAATATCATTGATATATAGTTTCTCATTTGCACTCCTAGGGATATGATTTGTTGTTTTCAAATGCTACAAGTCTTAAATGCAATAAGTTGAATTTGTCTTGCAAATTTTGGAGAATGTTGTTGGCATTCCTCCATAGAATAACTAACAACTTGTTTCTTAAACTGCATAGGATGGATAAAACTGATTATTTTTAACTGCTCATTTATCACATCGGCCATTTTATTCTTCAATAATTCTTTTGAAGCACAAACTCAAAAACCTGTTCTGCTTCATATGCTTTATTGCTGTAATATTATTCCAATTTGGAAATATATAATCATAGATTCAGCACGTGCTTGGAGAATATTTGACTTGTTATGAAATCTGTGCTGCAAATGCTTAGCTGTATTTGTTTGCTAATAGAAATAAGCTTATCTTGTTAAACATATGATGTTTATTCTCCTTTTAAGGGCATTAAGTGGGGTATAAAATATGTGCTCTTCTTTAATTTTTTAAATTGTGGCTGATAACCTCCCCTCCCTTTTAAGTTAAATTGCGTGCGACTATTAAAATCCTTACATCTTTCTATTGTTAACTGTACCTTGTCACTGGATTGGTTTGTAGAATAGAATAAACAATGTAGTAATTTTAAAAAAATATATTTTGTTAATTTTTTTAGCT
>CAOGCB010737400.1:0-11728 GCA_948266635.1 Cnidoscolus chayamansa
TTGCTAATTGGTTTGCTTAAGGGGGCTTAAGGGTTGATATTTACCCCTTAAGCCTCCAATGTTGACTTTTATGCCTCTTTCTCTTTTCTCTTCCAACTTTGCCCTTTCTTGTCTTTTCCTTTCTCTTTTCATTTTATTTCCATTTTCTTAATTAATTGTTCATTTTCTCATTTAGTTCATTGTGCATCTTCTTTTACTTCACTATTTTTCTTTTCATTTTGTATCCTTGTTTTCATTTCTTAATTCTATTTCTTACCTTAATAAATCTCTTCCTTGTTAATCTCACTAGTTTAGGTACCTATACTCCTAGGCCCTAAATCTGGTCATGACATAGCACAAGCTTAGTGTGTTAGTTTTTACCATACATAGGTTCAAGACAATAGGGGTAGAACCGAAGCTTTGAAGATCTGCAACAAATGGAAGCATCATAGCTTGTCTCTCTTTTATTATAAATATTATTTGTCATGTACATAGTGTTTCAAGTACTAGGATTGTAAATATTATTGTTAATATTGATAATGAGTATAATTAAATGGAATGGTATTAGTATTTAAGTAGATATTGTTTTATATAATTTAATAGAATATATGCATAATGATTATAGAGTGACACACCCTATCCAAGCTTCCTATAGTTCTAGTAGGGGGTGCCACAATCTCACCGACATTCATCTCTTAGCATGATGGGATTCCTTTTTTGACCAACTGTACAATGAATGGTAGTTAGAGCAAGGAGATGGATGATGGGCCATCCTTTGCCTTTCGTGACTGTTTACAGCAACTGTTTTGATGATCAAAACCAATCATCATGATCTTCTCATTGCAAGCTTCATTTTGACACCAAGTATGCGTCAATCAGACAACAAAAGACGAATATGTTGAATGGATAACTAAGATTCAATTAATTGATTTTTGAAAACTGAGAAGAGTTTCATCAAACCGTTTTCAAATCTACAACCTATAGTAAATGGGCATTTTAGAAATACTTTTGGATCAAAGTTTGCTCACTAGCACCTAAGACCAATTTCTTAAACAGTCCAAGGTGCTCAGCAAGTCATCTTGAAAGATGGTCATTATTATAATTGTTTCCACTATTTTCAAACAACTTAGATGCATTGTAGAGGTATGTTTCTAAAAAGAATGTCAAATCTATGCAAATCGGATCAACATGCCTCCTAACCAATTGCACAACATAGTCATGCCATGGCCATTCACCATGTGGGGCATGGATGTCATTGGGTCTATCTCGCCAAAAGCATCAAATGGACACTACTTTATCCTAGTCGCCATAAACTATTTCAGTAAATGGGTAGAATCAGTCTCCTTTGCAAGCATCACGCTAAATGCAGTGGTAAAGTTTCTCAAGCAAAACATCATCTACAGATATGGATTGCCTAACAAACTCATCACCAATAATGCCAAAAACTTGAACATGTCGAATGTGAAGAAGTTATGTGAGATTTATAAAATTAAACACCTATATTCTTCGCCGTATAGGTCTCAAATGAATGGAGTCGTAGAAGCAGCAAACAAGAACCTGAAGAAGATAATTGAGAATATGGTTATGATGTACAAAGATTGGCACGACATGCTGCCCTACGCGCTAATTGCTTTTAGAACAACTGTAAGGACATCCACCGAGGCAACCCCGTATGAACTAGTATATGGCATAGAGGTTATGCTACAACTAGAGGTCGAGATTCCCTCCTTAAGAATCTTAATGGAAACCAAGCTAGAAGAAGCTAAATGGGTGCAAACCAGAATGGACCAGTTAGACCTAGTTGACAGTCGTATGCCATGGGCAATTGTACCAAGGCAGGATGGCTCGATCGTTTAATAGGAAGGTCTGCCCCAGGTAGTTCTCGCCAGGAGATTTAGTCTTGAAGAGAGTGCCTATAAATATAAGTGACCATAGGGGCAAATGGGCACCCACTCATGAAAGATCGTATGTGGTGAACAAGGTGTTCTCAGGTAGGGCCCTAACCTTGGCAAAGATGGATGGTGAAGAATTTCCAAGCACTATTAACGTAGATCTAGTATGGTGATACTTTGCCTAAATAAGGGTTGGTTGAGTCTCGAGCCAGTACTTGGATCAGAACCCTTTTGTATTTCAATATTGAGTTCCTTTAAACTAATAGGAGAAATTTACTAGATGTCTGCTGAATCATCCTAAAAATCAATGAAATTTCTGGCCCTAAAGCCTTCATTCTCTATCCAATCCGTGAGATCAACTTTAATTAAGTCCTTTTCTTTCTTGCCCTAATTACCCGAGTTAGCTTATGTGGGGTTAATTTTAACTAAGTCTTTAATTCCCTTGCCTCTCTTGCCCGAATTATGTAGGGGAGGGCAATTTTAGTCAAGTCTCCATCTTCCGCTTTTCTCACCCGCATTATGTGAGGAGTTGATTTTAGTTAACTCCTCCTTTCCCACCCTTCTCATTCGCATTAACATGTGATTGTCAAAATTGGTTAAGTCTTTTCCGTTATGGCCTTGCCTACATACACCATGATAGTTCCTGTTAAACTTTCTTTCTTGTCTGACTTACATGGGTTAACAATGTTCATGTTAATTTAGTTATCCTTTCCCATCTTATTTACCTACCCTTTGTTAAAAGGTGCTTTATTTCGTTAAGGTTAAATTGCGAAAGTGAAAGTCTATATCTCAGTGGTTTTGTATATATGACTTTAGTTAGTAAGCATGAAGAAGAAACATGACGCGAACCCCAAATAAAGATCTAAGACCCAACGATCAATAGAGGTTCCAAACCCTATAATCAAAATTGAATCAAAGAATGGCACGTAACCCGACCCCAATCGAACCTGTCAATTAGAACCCAAGTTATCAAGGTTGATCTCTCCAAGTGTTAGATGAAGAAATCAAAGTAGTTCTATTCGCAAGAATCAAAGGAAGAGAGAGTTCTCTCAATTGAAATATCATAAAAAATTAACCTAATTGTGTTTCAGCTATCAAAACAAGCTATTTATAGACAATGTATCATCCTATCACATAGGTTGGCGACTTAAATACATGCATGGTCAACCTAGAAAGAGAAAATGATAAAGAAACACAAAACAAATAAAGGCTGGAAGGAAGGCTGCCGGTGTAGGAAACAAGGCCGGTGGCCTTCCTTTTAAGGTTGACCGCCTTGATGCGATAAATGGTTTCCTTCATGCGATGGATGGCCGGAAGGCATGCAGGAAGGCCGACGGCCTAGATGGGTGATTGGCGGCCTTCCCTCATTTGACATTGTTGGTCCAATGCTAATGTCTCCCGCTTCGTCCCCACTTTGATATATGACACTCATAGGTTTAGGAATTGTGTTAAAGTTGTGTTGAATCACTTCTTACTCTTGAAGTTCCATAATCAAACTTGCAATGCCTCTTCTACCGACTTGGTCCGTGAACGTGTCACAGGACCCCCGATACCTTGTAAAGGATCATTGGCTTTATTGAACTCCTGAGTGTTGGATGTCTCTAGACCGTTGGACGTCTCTTGATCTCTGTCAAAACAACATGAAGAAATAATAGAAGAGAAGTTTCATTCATTCAAAGTTTTTACAAAATAGGGGTTTTTACTTAGGATCGCCACCCTTATTTACAAAAGTATCCCCTTCAACAAAGGCAAGTTCTTCCACCCCAATTTCCCCAACTAGAGTCGGCTCAGTGATCATTAGCTCTCCAGGAAGCACAGAAGCGGTAGCGAGAGGAGGAGTGATAGAGTCTACCCAATCAAACTGATCACTCGGGTAATGGCTAATCAGTTCCTTCTTTACCAAGGACTGGCCATTGATAAAACAGTTGACCTAGTAGTCCTCTAGTTCCTCAAAGTTATGCTTTGCCTCTGCCACTTCTGCTTGCAGATTTTCTACTTTTGCCTTCAACTCTTCTGATACCTTCTCTGCTTGTTCTTTTCTGACGAGCTCAATAGCTATACACGCGTTGGCTGCCCCCAGCTGTTCTAAGGCCTCCTTCCATGAAGCCTCCACTACCTCTACCCAGTCCCTGGCCTATTCAACGGTGATTTTATATGCCTCTGTCTCCACCTTTAGCTTGCTGCACCTCCCTCACAATTGGGAGATGACTTGTCATAGCATTTGGGCACCTTGGACCATCTCCAGCACATACTGAATGACTCGAAAGGTGGCTTCTTCATGGTCCAAGGAGTCCACCTCTTATGGTCAGTTGGAGGTAGGATCCTATGGGCCACGTAGTTCACTACCTTTAGGTGTTCAAGAGAATCATGTTCTAGAAACGCGGTATGCATAAAGGTGAAGGAAGCGTCTGCCAAGAAGCTTGAGACCTGGGGAGTGGAGAAGTAGAAGTAGCCTTTTCTACTCTTGCCGTCGAAGGATATTGAAAGGGCTTGGGTCGTTGACAATAATGTGACGATTCTTCTACAAAGGGAAAGGCTCACCGATAACTTCACAATTGCGCTTATTCTTATGCATTTTGGCTGCCATGTGCTCGGATGTCTTGGATGTACTTGTTTACAAGAAAACATAGGTCAAATTATTCAAAGGCAAGAAAAAGGGAAAATAAGAAAGATAAATACCGTTATCTCAGCCTAAGTACGCGTCAATGATCTCCATCACGTCCGACTTGTGATTAGAGACAATTGACCTCAAATGGGTCGCAGCTCCCTCTTCTTCCAGAGAAAGATCTACCACCCCGTCACTCGGTCAACCCACTGATTCTAGCTAAGGGGGAAGGGCCCTAAGATCACTGGCGATTTAGTCGAGAGAACGAAGAATTTGTCCTTCTAATTTTTCAAAGAGAAGGGTATGTGTGTAAACAACTACCATCCCCTCCTCGCAGTGAAGAACCAGAAGTCCTCACCAGTTCGAGTCAAAAGATTGTATAAGGAATGAAAAATCGAGACAGACAACCAAACGTTTTGTTGGCATACAAGGCCCAGAAGCCCATAAAGATTCTCCAAGAATTAGGGTGAATTTGTGCCACAAAAATAATAAAGTGGGACAAGACACGGTAAAAAATGACTCCATTGGGAACTTCGGCCTAGCCCTTAACTGTTCCTCATAAACGATGATCCCTTACTGACAGGTGTCACTACTGGCATTAAAATTCAACCACGGTGAAGTCAAAGCGAATCGGTCAGTGGGAATGTCGTATTGAGCTACGATGCGGCTGAGGTCCTTGATGGCTATTGAGGAAGGAGTGTCAGCCGCAGAAGGGAAGTCGCCCGAGTACTCTTCATCTAGAATAAGGGTAGAAGTCTCAGGGAGGGAGGCGGCAGTATCTGGAGGAGAAGCGGTCGGGGCTAAGGATAAAATCACCTTTGTTGCCTCTCTATTACTAGAAGACCCAAAATAAACCATCACTAGTTCTAGGTCTACTCCTGCAAGAGAAGAAGTAGAAGAAGCCATGTTCAGAGAAAGAAAATTCATTGTTGGTGAAGTACCTAAAGTCAAAGAAGGAGAAAACACGAAGAGTGAAAATGGAGAGATTGTGAGAGAGCTTTTGAAGAAGATGCACAATGAAGTGAGAAGAAATGAGGGAAAGGCGACCTTTAAATAAGTATTGGGGGCAACCCTAACAGACGAAACCTTCCTCTGCCAAGTCTAAAACAACATCGTTTTGGCATCAAAAGTTATTACTAAAGTGACAAAAAGAATGATGCTTCAGAGTTTCTACCATTCGTGTCTTGATCCCAACAAATACCATTATTGCCCTTAAAAAAACAAAGTGCCAGACAACTCCTTAATTACACCACCAAAATTCAAAATGAAAGTACCCAAGCCATCGTCTAGAATCTTCTCCCCACTCAAAGTTAAAAGAAGATGCGAGTTGGTCAACAAGACCCGTCAGATGGAGTATAGGGAATGCCTCATCTGGGTTCCACCGTATCTTTGCTAAATAAATATAAGCCGCAAAAATTATAATTTTGTCTCTCGCCCGTGTAAATTCGAAAAAATTGAGTATGCCCTCGAGCCTTCATGACTTATTTTTACCTTCAAGCCCCTGAACCTTTGCAATTTACTTTCAGGCCCCTGAGCCTTTGCAATTAGATTTACTTTCAGGCCCCCAAACCTTTGCAATTATTTTTACCTTTAGGCCCCTAAGCCTTTGCATTTACCTTTATGCCCCCGAGCCTTTGCAATTATCATTTCCTTTAAGCCCTCGAGCCTTTGCAGTTTACTTTTATCTACAGACCCCTGAGCTTTTATGAATTTACCTTTTCCTTTAAGCCCCCGAGCCTTTGCACTTTGCTTTTATCTTTAAGGCCCCGAGCCTTTTACATTTTATTTACCTTCAGGCCACTAGAGCCTCTGTAATTTATCTTTACTTATAGGCCACCTGAGCCTTCGCAATTTACTTTTACCTTTAGGCCATCCGAGCCTTCGCAATTTGCTTTTACCTTCAAGCCACCCAAGCCTTCGCAATTTACTTTTACCTTCAGGCCAATCGAGCCTTCGTAATTTACTTTTACCTTCAAGCCACCTGAGCCTTTGCAATTTACTTTACCTCTCATTTAGCAATTTACTTTACCTTAGGCCCCCAAGCCTTCCTTTTTCATTTTCTTGCTATTTTCCGGGCTCTGAGCCTTTTACATTTTATTTTACCTTCAGACCACTCGAGCTTTCGCAATTTACTTTTACATTCAGGCTATCCAAGCCTTCGTAATTTACCTTTACCTTCAAGCCACCTGAGCCTTCGCAATTTACTTACCTCAAGCCACCCGAGCCTTCGCAATTTACCTTTACCTTTAGGCAACCAGAGCCTTTGCAATTTACTTTACTTCAGGCCACCCAAGCCTTCACAATTTACTTTTACCATCATATTCACATTTCTGGCCCCCGAGCTTTCTTATCCCCTATTATTTCACGTAGACCTCTAGTCTTTCACTATCCACAAAGCATTGAGCTCCCCTTCTCCTGACCAAATTCAGCCATCCTCGTTATGCTGGACCAAAGCATCCATTTCTTTATGAGTCTCCTCTCCGGAAGGGATGCACGAGGACTTTCCTCTCACTCCCTTTCTCGAGGACACACGTAAAGAGGGGTAGCTATAGATATGGTCATTTTTCTGGCATCCTAATAGCTTTAAGAATGAGCACCGGGCTAGAAGGACCTCAATGAAAGCGCTTCCTAGAAAGCCCCAAGGATAAAATTCTTAGTCGGCACTAAGCCACAACCCGCGGCGAGATATCGTATCTCGCCCACCATGAACCGAGACATGTCTCTCGGTGCCTCCCATATCGCAATATCGGGGGACAGACCCCCATGGACACCACCGACTGGGCCATTCCATTCTCATGATGGCTGATGAAGCCTAGCCACCACAAATAGGAATTTACCTTCAATCTTGACCCTTCAAGTCTCATCAAGGTTAGATCAACGATGTAGTGGACTGCTAGTGTGGCTCGTGCCCTAACCTGTTCAGAGCTTTAGTGCCCATGCAAGAAAGTCCAAATTCATTTCACGATGAGTACCATTGGATTCGACCCTCCTTTAAACCATAATCATTGGATTAAAATTGTCATTTTCTGCTGGCAAAACCCCGTTCAGACCATAGTCATTCTCTCCTCAAGTGGCCTATTAAATGTGATTGAACCGACTACTGCATTTAATGCTCCCATACCTTTAAACCTTGGTCATTGGATGTCTCCTTTAAAAGAGGATCATCTAGATGAAGGAATTAAAAATCTTATAAATACCCCCATTCTACACCATTGAAAAGAAAAGAAAAAAAAACAAAATAAAGGACGGACGAAGGAAGAAAAAAAGAGGAGGCAGGAACCCAGATGTAGCACCCCCTACCCAAACCTATGAAGACCTAAGTAGGATACGCCACTTAATTGCCTTTATCTATTCTCTACCTTGTTATACATATTTATTTAACTTGTTTACTAAATTAGATTAAAAATTGACAAAGTTCCCCTATATATAAAGGCCCTCAAACTTGTATTTTTAGACCTGTTCCAAAATTTTGCAATTTGTATCCCAACACAAGCATCTCATTACATGAAATATGTTTATAGAAATCTAAGTCATAAGACCAAACTATGTATTATATGATTACTTAATACTCTATGTACATGCCAAAACTAATAAAATACAGTGTTAAAGTTCTGGATGAACAAGTTGATGTGTTCCTTTGGCTGCTACTGCTGTTGTGGATCAGTGGATAAATCTCCTACCACCCTACTGTCTTTTACCTATGCATGGGAACCAATCAATGCGCTAAGCTATGTGCTCAGTGGGTATATAAAAAAACACAACAATATAATGTAGAATAATAATAAGCTTAATATATCTTTTAATGAACTGCATCCCAACCATCTTTACCTATTATGCTTTAAAATTCAACGCATAATCATATAACAGTTAAACATGTTTTGCATCTCTCAATTTCAAATGCATGTGTCACAATAACTATATGCAAAACTTTATTTTCTTTTTAGACCCATGTAACTTATGAAAGGCTCAAATGCTAAATATGGGAAATGTAGGCAACCAAGTATAAGTGCTATCAAAACAAGCACTAGGCGCCTAAACTGTCTGTGTATATGTGGTGAGGCTCTAAATTAATCAAACCGTTAAGGTACCCATAATCTCCTTAAGATCAACTGTACGGTGCAGTACTACTAAGAACTATGGCATGCCACACCCTTATGCTAACTTTGATCCCCACTAAAGTCCAATAGGCCAATGTTACCATTTAAAATCTTGTACATGTCGTTATGTGTCACTGAGAAACAAATATTTGCATTATGTATGAATTATACCGAATGATAATTCCAAAATCAGATGCAAAATTTATCACTGTTTGCACTTTCCGTGCCTAAGTTTGCTAGCACAACTTTTTTTACGATCACCATATTGACCATAGCCATTCTATATCAATTATAGGTCATTTATACAAGTGTCTTAAGCATAAAACCTTTAAGAACAACAAGCATATGGTCATGATTAAAATGGGACAGCAACATAACATGATCTTAGTATATATGCAACACTTTGCACAATGTCGAGTTTTTACTCGATTAGGTCAACATTTTGATACCCTTTTTTTTGCTAAATAATTTTTCCTTACTCCCTTATTTGCCTAACCTACTCCTTAATATCTTCCTGTCTTATATAAATTAATTCATAACTTAATTCCACCCAGATCACGTTCATTTTTCATAAACACTAGGTTAACATACAATTAAAGTTGTAAAACATAAAAATTATAGCCAACATCCTAAATAAGCTTACAAATAAAAATAAAACTGACTACCCTGTATTGAAATTCAGTAATCCGGCAGTTTAGACCTTTATCTATTCTCACTGTATTTTCATGCCTCAAATGATAACATTTTAAACAAAATGGTATTCTGAACAACTGTAACCAACATTTACAGCTTTATATCAATATATTGTTCATTATTTTTTAACATCATTTGGTCCTTCAAAATAGGAATACAATATAGATATTTTCACTGTTTCTTGGTAACCCATCAAGTACAGAATTATTAACTCAACTAAGGCCATCTTCCTCTACTATAACAAACTATAAATCTCCATATTTTCAACTTCAATCATAGTAAGTTCAAGCTTAAATTTTTTTGGCCACTAAATGTTACGAACGGATTTTTGGGCCTAGGAGATTAGGTGCCTAAAATACAGAAATAAGTGGGAAAATAAATAAATGTGAAAGAAAAATGAAATAAAAGAGGTAATGAAAATTTGAGATAAAGGAAAGATGTAAATTAAAAGTGAAAGAATAGATAGTGAAATAAATGAAGGGAATGAAAAGTTGGTAAGGGGAATAAATAGAAATGAAATAGGAAAAGAAAAGAAATAAAAATAGAAAATGAATAAAGAAAAATAGAAATAGAAAGAAAATGAGATAAAGGAAATTAAAATATATATATATATATATATAGAAGATGGGAAAGGGGGACTTAGATACTTAAAAGAGAAAAAGAGAAAGAGGGCAGACGGCAGAGAAGAAGAAGGAAGAAGAGAAAGAAGAAGGAAGAAGAGAAAGAAGAAGGAAGAAGAAGAAGAAGAGGAGGAGGAGGAAGATGAAGAAAAGCATAAACAAGGTTAGTTACATACTCTCTAAACCCTAGAGTTTTATTCATATAGTTTTGTCCAAAGAATTTGATGAAGAGTGGACTATAGGATGGAAGTTAAAGATAACCCTAAAATCTGGAAAGAAGTGTAGTAGGATTAAAACATGGTTTGGAGACTTGAATTAAAGTAATATCATAGTTGAACTAAATCTAGGGCTCGCGTGAACAGTAAAATTGTGGGACAGTTTTGATGGAACAAATGACATCCAAAATTGGTAAATGATATACCAAAAGAAAGCTTAGAATGTCCTCTACAAATGTCTAGAATATCATTTTGTGAGATTAGATCATTGAGAGTATGAAATCATATAAGGAACAGACAATGCCAAGTCTATCTGTTCTGGAAATTTCAGAACAGGGGTTGTGAATTTAATAAACAATTTGGAGGCCTAAATGAAGGTATAAAATCATAAAAATTGGCATGAAGCTAGTTTAGGTGACTAGATAAAAGTTTGATGTTTTGAACTTCAGCTAAAACGAACTCTAGATATGTGATGAGGGTTAGATAAATTGGTAGTGAACGGTGAAATTTGCAGCAAGTAGCATGCATGGAAAAATGGTCACTTCGGTACCTAAATTAAGTTCCAATGACCTGAGATTGTGAGAGGACAATTGAATACATAGAATGACACTTTAGTAAATGTTTGAGACCAATGCAACCTAAAGAAATGGGAGGAATGGATTGAAATTCATAAGAAGGTTGGTAAATTGGATGTTTATTGGCAATTGAACTTAGTTAAGTAAAAAAGTGATCCAAATGAACTTAGAGTGAGCTAAAATTTTAAGGGAAGCTTGAATATTGAATAGTTATGTTGTGTGCAAAATTTGGGAACAATTGGAGTTGAAAAACTGAGGTTTAGGTTGAAGGGAAGGGAGGTTGCGACTTGAGTCGCGAGCGCGACCATTGGACCTAAGGCAGGAATTGATTTTTGGCGTGAGGTCGCGACCGCGACAATGGAGTTCGCGATCGCAACTTGCACCAAAATCAGACAGAAACTTTTCGCGACCGCGACAAAGTCAGGAACCGAGCAGTAGCATTTGGGAAGGTGGTCGCGACCGCAACATTGTGGCTCGCGACCGCGACATTGTGGCTCGCGATCGCGACATGGTCGAAATTTAGGCAGAGGCTGTCCATCAAAAGTCGCAAGCGCGATGTGGTGACTCGCGATTGAGACAATGGCCAGAATTAGACAGTGACTTTGGAGAGGAGTTCGCGAGCGCGACATGTGGGGTCGCGATCGCGACTTGCTTCTGTCCAAGGATAAATTTGAGAAAAGATAAGACTTAGAGCTAGTTTTGGGACATTAAGAGTAAACAATTGTTTATAGAATTTATAAATACTTTTGAATGAAAAGTATGAAAGAATTATTGATGAAAATGTTATGTGATTAGGTACTCGAAGTGAAGGTGTTCTTGAAGCTCGAGAAAGAATAGATAAAGGGAAAGCGATACAAGGTAAGTTGTAGGTTATGTGTGTAATTATGAACTCATTGTGCAACCGTCTGCACGATGACTATGTGTTTATAAAATTTATAAATTGATGTTTTGTAATTTATGAGGTCATTATGCTATTATGTACATGATGACTTGATATGTGATGTTTGTGTGTTGGTGATATTCTAATTGTGAGTTGTGACGTGTATGAGAAT
>CAOGCB010737459.1:0-10711 GCA_948266635.1 Cnidoscolus chayamansa
CCTTGAGGAAAATTGTGCACAGGACCAAGACCCGCAAACAAGCCTCTCGAATCATAGGGAGCTCTCTTCTCAGCATATCACAATCTCTCCCAGGATTAAGTTTCTGTATATACTCAAGCTCATCATCTGAAAATGGGATTGAGGCTTGAGGCCAATGAATCCACTCAAAGTATGGATCCTCCAATGCTTCTGGCAAGCAAAGACCATGATCAATGGGAATTAACTCTACTTGCCCAAATCTCCCAACATGATCAAGCTTCCTCACTAAGAGATTTCCAGCATGCCTGTCTGTGTTAAAAATCCTGATATCTAATATCCCAATACGATGAACTGCAGAGACTGGGAAGCTGGATGTCCCATGATCACTGGCATCAAAATCATGTGGTATAAATTGTTGGAAAGATGCAATCTTGCTTACCTGCTTCTTCTTGTGAGCTTTGTTGCTGTTAACCCCATCATTGACATTGAAGATTGAGTGTGTGACCTTCACCAAGGCAGTAGGAGGGACATTTGCAAAGTTATCATAATCAAGCAGGTAAGCAGCCACTTCCCTGAACCCTGTTTCCCCAACTCGCACAGAACGTTTCAAACCTGGTTGCCCAAGTGCTTTACCAACAAAGCCTTTTGGGTTGTTAGGTGCAAATGGTTCTTCATCTGTTGGCTTCACAATTGCAACACTCTCACCTCTGTCGTTCCTAAAATAATATGCACCTCCTAGCCCACTATGAACTGGAATTGGATCAACACCCATCTTAATTGCCTTAACACTTTCCTTGACCAACTTTCTCATTTTAGAAAAGCTATTTGACTGCCCCAATATCTCAATAGGACCACTCTGATCCCTATGTTGGCTTTCCTTGCTGGTAGGCGAAAGACAAGGAGTAGATGAGCTTCTATGCAGACAGTTGCGTGTTAAGAGAAGAGGTGAATCATTACGAACAGCACTAAGGTCATTATTCAGTACCATATCCCCAAACGTCAAGCAACTCTCCTCAGTGGAAACTTTAAGCGCAAGTTGTAACCTTCTTTTCACTGTATGGGCGTTGTCACCGCGATCCAATTCCATCCCCAGGACACAACCAGTCTCAGTTTGGACAAAAACCCGTCTCCTCCCAGCAGGTTGTTTCCCTTCCATTCTCCTGTTTCCGTGATATTCCCCACTAAGTGGGCTCTTAAAGACTGCCACTGCCATCTGGGTCTGAACTGGGCTTTCTAACTTAGGAGACATGAAATGGAATGAGAATTTTATGGTCTACGTGCCTGGTGACAGAGGCGTCAAAGAAGGAAGAGAGCTTCTTCCTTCCCCAGAAAGCGCCCAACACCAAAGCCTGTTGCAATTGATCTCGTAGCAAAAGATTGTAGGCTTCGAGATCGATCATTAAACTTGTATCCTGAAACTCTACTCACAGTTCAAAAAGCAGTGGCTGATTTCAAGCCCAGTACGTTATTAAGCAAGTTATTTATGCAACACTTGATAATCAGAAGTATCTGAAGAAAAGAAAAGGACTGTATCAATATCAGGAACAAAAATGACAATAAGCTCGTAGGGAGATGTTATATAGTACATCTGAAGACTACAGCAGTAGCTAAATTCAACTCGAGATCGGAAATCAAATTTTCTTACGTAATAAGAACAAAAAAAAAAAAAAAAAAAGTGACACTGCCCATGAGAATGCTTCTAAACATATGGCTCCATAACCATTCAGATTCTTTTATTAACTTTTCCCCCAAGCATTAGCAGAAATAAACGTCCCCGATAAAGCAAAACTTAATTGAATCTAGAAAAGCAAGCACATGTTCGGTCTAGTATGCTAAACCTGATGAAATAAGAAAAAATCCGAACTTTTATCTACCCAAACCCTCTCTAGAACTGAACAAGTACCATGAACACTAGCTCACATTAGCCACCATAAACCCAAAACAACGGGTAACACATAAAATGGAAGATTAAAAACCATTAATAAGTTAAATGGTAGCAAAGAACTCACCAAGATTGCAAGATCTGGGGAAAACACACCACAGAATCGAGAGTGAATCAGAGCCGTGCGATTAAATTGAAACTTGGAAAAAAATTGAGAGAAAGAATCCACAGAAAAAGAAGGGCAAGTTCAACGAAAACGCGTCCAGGGGAATTTGAAGGTCCTAAGGAGGAGGGAAAGCAAGAAAGGAATGGCCAGAGTCGACTCAGTAATCAACCAAAGCCAATACCACGAAGCGAAAAACCCTCGCTTTTTGTTTATTAGTTTTGGGTGTTATTGCAAATCTCTTTCCAGGAACGTTCTTCTTTAACTAGGGATTAACCATAGTTACTTGTTTACTCCTCTGTCTCTCTCTTTCTGTATACTTTGCTGTGGGGATTTGGAACACTCTAGAAATGAGGGTGGGAGCCGTTGGATCGAAGTGGCGGTGGAGAGATGGAGACCGTTGGATGGGAAATGTATGGAGGAGGAGAGACTGAGGTCATGTGGAGATAGGCGATTGGGAGATCACGTGGCAGAGTCACCGTCAAAACAGAAAGTGTCAGCGAATCGGATTGGCCAGTCAGACGTTTTTTTGCGCCTTTCCTTCTGCAATTTCTCGTCTTAACGCCGATTATTTGGCGCTGATTGCTTATTTTGAAGTTACGAAAATACCCTGAAGTTAACATTTTTTTTTATGTAATTATATTGGCTTGCATGTAGTAACATAACATATACACAAACACAATTACATTTTGCTGTTCAATAAAAATAAGCTTATAATTATAAATTAATAAAATTTAATTTTATATTTTTATTATTGATAATTAATAATATTTGAAAAATAAACTGTTAAAATTCATTTTTTTTTTAGGTAGATCATTTTGTTATTTTATTATTTAACAATAAATATTATAATTATTTATTTGAACACTGTCTATTATTGTTATTAACGAAAGGCAAGCATTATTCACAATTCATTAGAAACAGGGCAAGTACGTGAAAGGCGGCATTAGCCATTAGCCATTAGCTGTCACAAGAAACGTGCAGGGCGGTCAGCTGGTCGCCGTTTGCGTTCTCAGAGCTGACTCAACTATTTTCCCTGTTATCAAATTAAAATACAAGAAATTTTAATTTGAAATTTATTTTTTATTTCAGAACCATATCACGTGACATGAACACGTGATGGTGACTCGTTATCGATATTATAGACACTTGTGTCATTCAGCAACCCTGTTTATTTATTTATAAAAATAATAATTAAATAAAAATTCCTTGTGGTACGTGACCCAGGTTTTGAACATGTCCGTAGAAAAATTCTTTTGATTTTATTCATTTAATTACTAGCAATTCAATTATCACAATTTATTTTAAAAAAAAAAATCAACGAATTGCGCCCTTTGAATTTTGAAAGAATTTCGTAATTTGATGAGATTTACATTATTAACAATAAAGAAGAAAATATAATATTATATTAATTTTTTAATTTTATTTATAAATAATAATTGGGTTATCCGGTAATGCATGCGAGTGAATATGGGAGAGGAGACAGGCTCAGTGCAACGAATCCAACACATAATCATGGAAACGACAGGTGCACTGTGAATAGATATCTGCCACGTCAATCCTATGTAACAAAATTTGGAAGCACCGTGGCAGAGAATATTTTCCGGTGGGCTGAGCCTCGCCTCAGCACACGGATTCTCTCTCTTTTGTCAGCCATAACTAAATATACTCCACTTTTCCAATATTCATTTCTTTCTCTATACATTATATCATCCCTTCCTCTTATATTCCCCAATTTATTATTTGGCTTTTATCCTCTATTCAAAATTGTGCGTTTTTTTATATAAAATTATTTAAAAAATTTACAATATCTTTAAAAAAAAAAAGAAAAAACAATTCATAAATGACACGTAAGCGAAAGTTTTCTCTAATTATCGATTTCCTTGAACTCTCCTCTCCAATTTTGTCGTTCCAGCTAAACTCCACGTCATCGACAAAAACAAGGGACCGCAAATTGAGATTTCATTTTACACTAAAAAGGTAACGTGTTTGGTAATCAACATAATGAAATGGCCATTTAGTAGCTAAGTAATAAATGTTTTAATTTGAAATAAATATTTAATAAAATAGAATTTGGTATTTTTATTATATAAATACTTCAGATATAAAAATTTAAAGTTAAAAATAATTATAAATGTAAAAAATTAAATTGTATATTTTTTTATTTATTTAGATTATTTAATGAAAGTTGATTTTTATAAAATTATAGTATTACTTCATAATTCCAGAAGGGTCCTTGTAGGGGCGCGGGGCTCTTCATTTGCAAAGAACCTTATTCAATGACGGCCCAAACAACAAAAACTCCTGAATAGCTAGGCCCATGACATCAGAAAGGTTGTCTTTGGAAAAATATTATAATTTATTTTTATTATATGCAAATGTCATAATATATTTATATATTATAAGATAAAATATTATAAATAAATTTAATTTATAATTTTTATTCAACTGCTTTATTTTTTGCCATTTGATAATTTATTTTTTTTTCTATGCATTTTATATTTGTATTTAAAATGTAGAAATGTCAATGGGTTATATGTTTAATATTTATTTAATTTTTTTACTTGAATGTTATACAAAATGATAGTGATGCAGAAAATATTTTATATTAAAAATAATAATGGTTCAAAGAATACACAAACATAATATATTTTTTATTTTTTAAAAATTAAGCTCTATGCAATCTGCATATTTATTTTATGATTTTTTATAAGACGATTTTTAGTAAATTTATTATCTTATAAAATTATTAAATCAATGGAAATAATGTAATTTTCTTGAAATATAAAAAGTAATATTTTTAAATATTATGTTTTTTCTAATTAACATATTAAAACAAAATCATTCTTTCATAATATTCTGTATTTTTTATTTTAATATAATGTTTATTATATTAATTTGCATTGTTTATTTAAAAAAAAAAGTGGTAAAGGAGAGTTTTTACAACTCACCTATCAGGGTAAGAAAACTAACAAAAGTGAACCATACGGGAAGAAGGTGGTCTAACCCGCATCCTATGTTTACTCCAGTTAAGAAAATAGAAAATCGAAAGCCGCCAAGGACAATGGTTCCTCAATCACGAGTCACGAGCAAACAAAGCCGTAGGCACTTGGCAGAGCCGGAGTAGAAGCCCAATCACGGTGGTCATCACCGGAAACAAAAAAAACATAATTATAAAAGAGACCTCTGCATCTCCCTGAGTCTCGAGATTATATGATATTCCAGGTTTCTTGTTCAATCTCTCAATTTCTTTTTTCATTTTTTAAGCTATTTTTTTCAATCTGTTTCTTTTTTATTTATCAGCAAATCGACCAGTTTTTTTTTTCTTCTCGTCTGAATCTGAATTTTGGGTCCGTTTTTGGCACATAGAATCGGCATAATGAGAACAAGAAGCAATCAGAATCAGGACGAGGAAGAGTACGAGGAGGAGGACTTTAGTTCCAGAAAAGAAGGACCCTGTTCGAATGTCACTACTAACAACAGCAATAAAAATACCAACACTGATAAAGGTATGCTTATGTTTTATTAGATCCAATTTTGTTTGGTTCCTTCTTCTTTAAAGGAGATATATTTTTGCGCTACTTTATTCCTCCTCGTTTTGAGCCTGATCTTTTATTTCTCATCTGTTAAAACCCAGAGGCAGTGTAATTTCGCCTTTTTTGTTGTTCTCCAGTCCTAAATTTTGGTTTTCTTTTAGACGTTCAAATAGTATTTTTTCAAATGGGTATTATCAATGATTTTTTGATTTTATTTATATATTTATTAAATTTCGTGATGTGGGATTTGGATGTGGAGAGCAGATGGGAAAAATATTGACAAGGCTAATACGATAAGATCGAAGCATTCAGTCACTGAGCAGCGAAGGAGGAGCAAGATCAATGATAGGTTTGTTACTCTCTTCAAAGTTGGCGGTCATTTTGGTGCTATAAATATATAAGTGCTGACATCTGAGCTTTTATGGAATATGTATTTCAATTTTGTCTCGAAGGTTTTGAACTTTTATTCCGTATTTACTGCTTCTGTCCAAGTCATGGGCTTGTTGTTGCAAACACTTTGATTTCGTTAAGAGTGGTACATGCGTGGGATATCCTTGAATATAAGTGAACACTAATGAATTTTGCTTCTATTAACTCCATATTTTTTAACTTGATGGTAGTTTGTGTAAACTTTCATGAATTTGAATTCAGAGTAATTTGAACTCAGTTTTGGGAGGTGGTTTCCAATATACAAGATTGTTTGATGTAAATCATGCGAGGAACAAGCCACTTGATCAAGACTCACCTTTGATACCAGCTTGCAAGATAAACGTCCATAAGGGTTTATCAAGCACCAAGGTTGTATCTTACTTATGTGGATTGTAACATTACCCCATGCTTGGTAAAACCAACATCCTTGTTGGTCACGGTTGGCACCCATCAGAACCATGTACTTGGATAACGCTTCCAAGACACCACTCTTTGGTACTGAAGGTGTTCTGGCAATGCACAGTTCTTGGGTTGTGCAATTAATCATCACATAATTCAGAGTTGAAAGTCTATGTTCTTGCATGCCTTTCCTTATGAAATTGAGAATCATATATCATTGTTCACAAGCTGATTAAAATTTCTACAACGTTTTAAGTTTTGGAGTTTTTTGCCAATAAAATCAAGGATGGACTCAGAAAGTGTTTGGAGTATCACTCATTGTTTGTTAACCTTTTGAATAATAAAACTGATATAGCTTGATGAATCGTAATATGTTTCTTTCAGATTTCAGATATTGAGAGATCTTATACCTCACAGCGATCAAAAGAGAGATACAGCATCATTTCTATTAGAGGTATGTCTTAAATATGAGAATCAACTAAAGCATGTATGCAAATGCTATATGGTTCAATTTTTTTTACTAAATATTGATGTTACTCTGCAGGTTATTGAATATGTGCGGTACTTACAGGAAAAGGTGCAAAAGTACGAGGGTTCATACCAAGGATGGAATTCTGAGCCTACAAAGTTGATGCCATGGGTAAAGTTCTGAAGCTTGGTTATATATGTTGTCTGCCGATGATTTCACACATTTGTGTTGTGTCGGTAAATACCATATGCAGGTTACCTTTTGGTCTACCCTGAGGGTAGAATTGGTGGTTGACTTTATGGTTGGAAAGGAACTATTGAAATTTATGGAGAATTTCACGTATTGAACTTGTTGGCAGTTATGATGTTTGATTTAGTAAATAATTACACTATGGTTTTCTGACAGTTTTCATGTTTCTTTGAAATTTTGAAGGTCTTAAGGAGAATTAAATGATATTGAATAACAATTAGCCATTTTAACATAATCCTTCATAATCCTCAGAGAAGCAATTTGAACATTTATCATCAAACAGTTGGAAAATCATGTTTTACTTTGGGGTCTTTGGTTGACTCTATGAGTAGATGTATCAGCAAATTATGTTTCAAGTTTCAAAACACTTGAGCGCAAATCTGGTGATTGATGGATTAACTAGCACAGAATTTTTGTAAAAATAAAAAAAAGGCTGTGGTTAGTGCCATGGATAACTGTTTAACATGCCATGCGGCATGCGCAATATCTGTGTCATGTTTTGCCCTCTTCTTTAAAAGCCTTTGGTGTTCAGATTTATGGTCAAGTCTTGGAACTTGCAATTTGTAATGAAATTTTCTCTTTTAGAAATTTTTAGTTTTCATTGAGTTATTTAAACTTGCCTAGTTGTGATTCTTTTCTTGATCAGATGATGTGGTTCTTCTTCTATGAATGGTCTATGCTTTGAACTTGCTGGTGTACTAACCGAGTTAAACCCAATTGGTTGTGATGGTCTTCGTTTTGCTTTCATTGTGTTCAGGTTATCCTGATTCTTTTGTTTCTGGATCTTCTTTAAAGCAATTACACGTTTAGTTTTCATGTTAATTGCTTTTTACTGTAATTGGTGTGTTTTAATAGAAATTTATGATGGTGAAGGGAAGCTTGGGAACTCATTTGATTTCTTTTCAGAAACTTCTCAGATAATTCATTAATTTCGCTTTCTGGAACAGAGAAATAGTCACTGGCGCGTTCAGAGTTTCATTGGTCACCCACAAGCAGTAAAAAGTGGTTCTGGTCTGGGGCCAACATTTTCTGGGAAATTTGATGAGAATAACGTTGCCATCGCCCCAACCTTGCTTGCAGGCACACAGAATCAATTAGAATCTGAATCTAGCAGAGATGTTGCTTGCAAAGCAGTAGTGCGACAGTCAACAATTCCTATTCCTGTTCACAGTGACGGCCTTGTTGCACATCCTCTTCAGCAACCTGTTTCTGATGCACAGTTACCTGAGTTTCCCATTATAAATGAGACGATGAAGCAGCAGGAGGAGCTGACAATTGAAGGAGGGACAATCAGCATCTCCAGTGTTTACTCTCAAGGGTGGGTGCAATCTTCTTCTTCTTTATATATATATATATATATATTAATGATGTTCTAAGCAGAATCATTTTCAGATATTTGGAGACCTATTTCATTGTGTTTCCCTCCCCAGTTTGCGTACATTTGCAGTTCCTTTAACTGTTTCATATTTTCTGTTGTAGCTTCATGACATTAATGATAACTACTTGAAGGTTGATATTTTATTGTTTTTCCTTGCCTTGCATGTTTTCTTCTACATTAGAAAGTTCTACAGTTGCCAATGCCATGAAGAAAATTTTATGTTTGTTGGTTGTTGCATAAACCCTGATCTGTCTTTAGGATTTGGTTACTAGATAATAGGCTGACCACGATATGGAATTTTGTGCAAACCAGGTTGTTGAACAATCTTACGCAAGCACTTCAGAGCGCTTGTGTTGATTTGTCTGAGGCCAATATCTCGGTTCAGATTGATCTTGGAAAGAACGCAAATAGAGGGCCGAAATCTAGAGCATCTGCTGCTAAGGTATGGAGCTGAAGAATAAGATGGTGAACAAACAATGGTCCTTGTTAGAAAACTATTACAAACATATCATACTGTCTTCCATTGCTTTTCAGGATCCTCAGAATCCCTCTTCTAGTCATCAAGTGATGACACATCTGAGGGAAGTGCGCAGTGGAGAGGACGCGGATCAGGCTCAAAAACGGCTGAAGACATAAGATTAAGTATCTCTTCTTGGATCTTTCATATTCACTGGTGTCTCTCTCCTTTTAGCTACTGGTTCTTGTGGATTTCTTCCTTGGTGTACATGGTATGCGTTTTTGTTTCATGGACTCTAGGCAGTATTTCTTAAGATTCATGTTAAGAGCCGTAACCTTAGATGGTATGTGTTTCCCTGGAGTTCTCTGATCAGGGGATGGCAATGATTGTATCATCGTTGTATTATACACATATTTAATCTAAGTATACACACACACACACACACACGAGATGGAGTCTTTTGGGAAGAGATCGAGTTTTCATGTGTTGTGCATATGAGATCTCATCACGTGAGCTATGGGCAAATTGTCGGTTATCCATAGTATGATTGCTTTCGCCTTTATTCATCACTATGTATATGATATTTTTTTATATTAATGATGAATATAAATATATATGCTTTGTTTAACTAATATAATTCATACACAATAGTTTTAGATTTGTAAATTAATTTAATCCATTTCTACGTATCTATAAGCAACTTTAGACTCGATATGTTTCATGAAAATAATAATTTTTTAAAATGATTCTAGGGATATTATGGAAAACGATAGTGAAAGGCTGAAGAGTGGCTAAAAGATACTGGTAAAAATGCTCGTTAAAGTAGCTCTTCAACGGGATATGCTCCTAAAGCGTTTTGATGCTACTTTTTCTAAAATGCTACAATAACGACAACATCTTCAAAGTTTTTCACATCAGATGATGAGGAGTTCATTCCTATATCGCCCAAAACTTTATAGGATTGGCCACATAGAATAGCAGTCCTCGAGCTCAGTAGCTCTGAGGTCATGGAACGTTGGTTTGGTCCGGAAAGTTGACCACGGTTCGGTATTGGCTGATATACGGCTTGCTGGTATCCAGCCGGGAGTTGGCCCAATGTGATTTGAGCGAAGGCTTCCATTATACGCCAGATGGGCATTACTAACTGGACCATCAAATTTTTTTTCCTTTTTCAATTTCTCAATAAAAATGCAAAAGAAATGCTTCATATCAATTATTATCAAATTGGCTTAAAGTTTGTAATTATTTTTTATTTTAATTTCTATATTAAATATCTAATGGTGGCAAAAGAAGTAAATTTAATATTTCTTTTAATTATATATATATATAGAAAGAAGACTACACGCTGACTTTAAAATAAAAAAAAAAATGAAATTTATCTTATCTAGTCGTGATAAAAACAGGGCATGAAACTCAACATATAAAAATCATTCAGTTGGCAATTTTCTTTGGTTGTTCTTTTCTTGCCTTATTCACTAACTATATATTCTTCCCTCCCTTTACAAATTGTGTTCTTTTAATCATGACGTACTTTTTTTTTTATTATTTTGAATGTATAATGTTTAATTATTAGATATATACATGTTTCAATTAAATAAACAAAATTTCTATGATCTCGTAGAAAAGAAAACTGCAATTATCAAAGATTTCTATCCTTTTATTATGTTTCCGTGGGGCTTTTCAACTTTCATTTCCACTCCACAGAGAATGAGCATGGGGTGGTACGATGAATGAGAATGCACCTAAATCTTTGCAATTTGAACATATTCA
>CAOGCB010737735.1:0-11794 GCA_948266635.1 Cnidoscolus chayamansa
TACATGAGAGCTTCACTTTTCACACCCTTGAAGAATGTAAAGGAACTGAACAATAAGGTTAGCAATCAGAATGACGTTTCTAAGAAGATACAGTTTTTAATCACCAACATTCAATAAATGCTAAATCAAAAACAATATTGACCTATAGTTTTCGTTTTGTCATATTCAATGTTGATAATATTCTCATACAAGTTCATTGTCATATAGAAAAATTACATTTGAACTCACATTACAGCTACCAATTTTCAATGAGTTATATGGAGCAAGAACGACATACTGGAAAAATACTTACCATTATTGTTGGTTAAGCTATTTTCTTAATAGATCTCAATTGGTTAAACCAATTAGAGCAAACAGTTCGCTAAAATTTTAAACAAACAATCCGAGCTTTTGTAGAGCAATCTCAAATAGCTCTAAATTTTAATAGTTTTACCTGTAATATCTACACAAACAATCCAAACATAGTTTTTCAAGCAAAACGACATTTTAAAAAATAAATAAATAACACAGAGAATTCATAAAGCTTCTAATGGCTTCGGTGTAAAAAATTGCACTGCGATATATTAAGAGGATTTAATAAAGGAAGAAAACTGACCTTTCTATGTGAGAGTGGACATCGACGATGATAGCAAAGAGATGTTGCAGGCGCGAGGGAAATAGAGACGAAGCCATTAAAGCAAAGCTCCAGAAAACAGAGATTAAAAAGAAGGAAAATCAGGAAGTCGAGAGAGAGGAAAAAAAATTTGGACCATTTCTCGATTTATGCGTGTCATCCTTGCGCAGGGGCCATGCTAATCTTCTCTGTATCGTTCCAATTTTATCGGATGTCCCCGAAGGGACGACAGGCTCTATTCACTTTCCTTTTATAAAGCGTAGTGTATTATAGTAACTAGACGATGTGGGACTTAGTTCAATTCGAACGACATTCCTGACTACCTGCTCGTGTTTAGCCATCTTGATAAGACCATACGCGTGGGCCTTCCATTGACGACGTGTCTTAACGGAGGGTCAGTGACTCGTAGATTATGCTTGGAAGTGCGACACCTGTCTACTGTAATATAAGATGGGCCCGAGATATGGTCAAATTAGGTGGGTGATAAATAGTTGCGGATGATTGCTGTGTTCCTTAAGAGGAAGCAAACTCTGCCACTATGACATCTAGTTTCTGCCCCGATCATTAGATGAATCAGCCTCATCATGGTTCATCGGACGGCGTAAAATGCTTGGTGTATAGAATCCGTTTGACGATGCGAAACATGGGAATAAATATTAATAAATGTAAATCAGCAAAAGTTTTTATAAATTTAAATTTTAGATAATTTTTAAAAAACAATTTCACTTATAATTTCAAAAATTTTAAGAAAAATAATAAATTTATTTAAAAAACTCATTTCATTTAATATTTTAATTTAAATAATTATTTTAACAATAAATACATTTAATTAAATGAGTACAGTTTCTATATTATAAATAAATAAAATTTTAAATATTTATATTCTAAATTTAATTTATTTATTAAAATTAAAATTAAAATATAATTTATTAAAAAATAAACCGAGTCAATTTAAATTTAATTTATTTCTATCAATTAATATAGAAAAGAGTACTTGTGATTGTGGACCACTGTTGGACTCTGAACTACTTTAGGCCCAAAATACGATTGAAGCCGATGCTCGCAGCAATGACTGAACTCGGATCCAAGTAACCCGAGAGTTCCTTAACCACCTACCGGTCAGACCTCGTCTCTCTCATCGCTTCAATTTCGCAGAGCCTTGAAACAACCATCAACGACTGGTAGACGATCAACAGCAGAAAAATAAAAAAATCAACCATCTCTCTCTATATCTTACCATTTCTCACTGAAATTTCCGGCTTCACTCCCTAGTATTTGTGAATTACATCAATGTCCACCTCCTCATCCTCCTCCGGCGACGGGCCAGAAAAAGAGCCCGAACCTAGTTCTGAGCCCATTGAAAACCAATTAGAATCCGTTACTATTGAAGATTCCAATAGGATCGTCCAAAACGACGAAGCAACGGCAGCGCCTCAACTAGAATCGTCATTTAATGGATCGCTGGATGATAACGGTAATCATGAGGGATTCAACGCTCTTGAAGAGAGAATTGAGGTCGGAATTGATGCTAGGGGCATTGGCGACAGTGGTGGTGGTGGTGTTGTGTGGGGAAGGACGAATTCAGAGCTAGAAGTGGATGGGCCTTCGAGCCCTAGTAGTAGTGGATACGCTGGCGAGAGAGGCAGTAGTAGTGCGACGAGTGCGTCGAGGATTGGCGATGTGAGTGAAGATGACATACAGGAAGTTGGAAACGATGGCGATGTCGATGGGATTTTGGACTCACAAGCTGCCTGGGTGCCTGGGAAACGGCATGTCGATGAGGTACTGTGGTTTTGGCACTATTCTACTTGTAGATTTTCTTTCCTTTTCACTCTCTATAAGCTTAATAGAGAACAATAATTTCTGGTAACTGAAGTCGTTCGTCAAATCTAGATGGTAGTTATATAGTGCATTACCATTTGCAACATTGCGGATATAATATTAAATACAACAGTTATTTTGCTGGTAATCCAGTTGAAATTATAAAATTTTTTGATCAATACATTTTGATAGAAGACAGATTGAAGTTAATTTTTATCTCTTTCCTTGAATTGGTGAAATGTCCACATCTATCCAAGGTCTAAATTGTGACTTAAAAGATTTGTTAAATGGTGGAAGCCATTTCTCCATCGAGTCCTCCAAACTGTTAGATTAGAAGAATTGCTTATGTTGGCAGTGTACTCAAAGCAAACTCATAATTAAAACCTTGTGTTAATTTCTGGACCTGGCAGCAAGGTCTGTGTAGTTGAAGGAATTTATTATGACGTGCTTCTAATGGGTTTTGGATGCTTATGAATCTGTATGAAGTGATGACTTGGGTTCTTTATTTATCTTCCTACTTTATCTGCATTAGCATTAAATATGAACTTTAACATATTTGCCAAACTTCTAGTTTGTTGCCAGACTCTAACAGGATTGAATGAGTAGCACTTTTGAAATGCATGTTTTCTTTGATTTTGCAAAGACATTTGCCGAAGTTAGTCACTTCTGCTGTAGAACCGTCACTACTTTTCTTTAAAAATGTAGAAATTCAGCACAATGTGAACTGGAAATGTCAGGCTTCCAATCCGTTTAATTCAGTGGGAGAATATTGATAAGAGAACAACTGAAGGCCAATGGATGGTACCTAACCACCAACAGTTGCTACATCTCAATTTCCAAGATAGAATAGTCTATTACATCTCTTTTAGTCTTTGCTGATCTGATGGAGATTTCTTTTGGCTAGTCTTTAGGAAACTTAAGTAAAGGAAAAAAGAGAACCCTGCAAAAAAAAAAAAAAAGAAGCAAAGATGAAGAGAAAATGATAGAAGCTGGAAAGTTAGAAAGAGGCAAAAATCTGGATATTCTGTTATGATAACTCTGCCCTGCTCGTTTAGACATGTTGTTATGGTCCAGGATTGCAAACCGTGTCATTGGACGATGGATAGGAAAGGAGCTTGTCGGAAAGAGCTTTTAACACCTCAGACTCATTGAGAGGGAGTCTTTGCTGTCATAATTTTGATTCTGAAATTTATGCTTGTTTTGTTAATAAATTATTTTCTATTAATATATAGAGATTATAAAACAGTCCTACCATAATTAATTTCTATTAATTAGAATTCTAATTTCTACTAATTTAGAATTTCAATTTGCATGAATTAACTAAATCCTAATTTAAATCAAAATCCTAATCCAAATAAAATCCTATTCAGTATTCATGGTGTTACTCTCCTCCTTGAGAAGGAGCTTGTCCTCAAACTCAAATTCTGGATAAGTCTGGGTTTCCTTGGGCATCATCTTCTGTTATTGGTGCTTGAAGAAAGATCTTTGGCCCTTCTTTTTGTCATTTTTTATTTGTGAGCTTTTTGATAATCTAAGAAGTAATACTTCTTGATTTGGAACTCGACATATTGCTCACATTAGTGCCACCAAACATCGGGAAATCCAGCTTCGTGTATTTTGATTCAACACATGTTCTTGGGTCATGTTCCACTCTGCTTGCGATCTCCTAGATTTGATTTGGTGGTTGTGCTTCCACTCTACCTGTTATTTCCAAGATCTGATTTGGATGGGTAATGTTGCTGCTAGTTTCGCCTCAGGTTCCTTCTCTTGGCTATTACTTAGGCTGTCAAGTATCTCCTGCATTTGCGTACATAAGTTTTGAAGTTGAGCCCCCAAACGATACTCCATTAGTGCTATCCGAGCCTTGTTTTCTGCTTGACATTCATGGATAAGAGACTTGAGCCGTCTCCTGTACATGTAGAATCCCATGACAATGGGCTCTAATACCAAGTTGTTAAGTTCACGGGTAAGGGATCGTGTCATGGCATTATAGATAGGAAAAGAGCTCTTCGGAGGGAGCTCTTAACATCTGAAACTTGTTGAGAGATTAGGTGTCATAATTTTGATTTTGAAATTATGTTTATTTTATTAATAAATTATTATCTCTATAGATAGAGATTACAAAAGAGTACTACTATAAAATTGATTCATATTAAATAGATTCTAATTTCTAGAATTCCAATTTGAATGAATTAACTAAATCCTAATCTAAAGGAAAATCCTAATCAAATTCCTATCTTATCCAGCATACTAACAATAACACGTAGTTTTTGAATATTCATTTAGGAGGACGGAAGCGTAGAGCACACAAAGCTGTAGCTATAGGCTATGCACAGTTTCTTTTGGTGGTAATACTTTTTTTTGGAATTTTTTTCACTGAAGAGAATGCTGATAGTAAACGATAGCACAATCTTGCACACGCCTATAGGCCTGAGAAGAGCAATCAGCCCTTCCATACAGTTGAACATGGATATCAACTGTGGGTTGATCTTCAAATTGCCATTTGAAAGAAATATTGGTCAATAGAACTTTACTAATTTGTATTTTTGCACCATTTTCTGTCATTATTTTCTTATTAACTTGATTATTATATAGGCATTCAATGGTTAAATTATATTTTTTTAAAATTTTGGCCACACATTTTCATCATTTATTCATTTTATAAGCGGCCATTTATGTCAACAAGTAAAAATTTCCACTGGACTCTTGCAATATTATGTGTTTTTTTATTAATAAATGAAGTGCAGGATGATGCTTCCATATCATGGAGAAAAAGGAAGAAGCATTTCTTTATATTGAGTCACTCTGGGAAACCAATATATTCCAGGTTTGTTCCAGATGCCAAACAGTCAAGTGCAGTCTTTATCCACTTTCTTACAAAATAGTGTGAAACTTAATACCTTTTGTTCAGCATTTTTTTTTGTCTTGCTCAACATCTCTTTTTAAATTCCAGATATGGTGATGAGCACAAGCTAGCTGGATTTTCAGCAACATTGCAAGCCATCATTTCCTTCGTGGAGAATGGGTACCTGAACACAAGAAATCATTTATTTTTCAAAACCCATTAGTTGGAGAATATTTACTTGGAACTTGGATTTCAATCCTACACAGAACTTAGAATAGCTTCCTTCGTTGTGTGCTTTCAGGGGTGATCGTGTCAAATTGGTTAGAGCAGGAAAGCACCAGGTTTGATCATATATTCTCTTGTGGCATTCATATTTTTGTTCATTATCTTTGTGTTAGATACTCTTTTTCAAAACTTCTTTTTTTTTTGCTCTTAATAATATAGCTCTTGGGCCACTGGTCAAATTTTATTTCCCCCTTTTAAATTATTAGTCATGTGTGCCAGTGGACTGAATAACATCCGTCTCGTGAAACCTACTACTTATCTTTTCGTTGGAGAAATATGTTTCTTAATGGATGAATAGAGGGGTGTAGCTCATATGTATGTAGACCAGATTGTGAGAAACTTTTGTTTGTTTAGGTCATTTTTCTTGTGAAAGGACCAATTTACTTAGTTTGCATCAGCTGCACTGAAGAACCATATGAATCATTACGGGGGCAGTTAGAGCTTATCTACAGTCAGGTAGCCATTAATACCCTTGTTCCACATTTTTGCTGATCATGATCTTACTTTTTTCACTGACCAAAAATTCCTCATGCAGTACACTTTTTTCTCATGTTATTTACTTTGATATGTATACAGATGATACTTATTTTAACAAAGTCAGTAAATAGATGTTTCGAGAAGAATCCAAAGTTTGATATGACACCCTTGCTTGGAGGAACAGATGTTGTCTTCTCATCTCTCATACATTCATTTAGTTGGTTTGTTTCTCTCCTTCTGCCCCCATCTTGTGTGCTACTTTTGCTGGAGTGAACAATAAAAGATTCTAAACCTGTTTCTGATGGTGGAGTTTGTTCCTGTTGTCTTGCTAATTTCATGAGCTGCTGTAGAATTATAATAAAGAATTTTGATGCATTAAACAAAAATCCTTTTGTGACAATAGAATGTATATAAACAATGAAAATGTTGTCAATCAAGATATAATAGAAACCTGCTAGCAAGGTCGGTGTGTTTTCTTATGTAGATGATAAGATATGTTTTCAGCATAAAATATTGTAAATAGAAGCCATAGATATGTTTGTTGTCTTCAGTTGAACTGTCTATGCTTTCTATGTTGAAACACTGGTGGATATCTGAACTATAGATGTTTTGTTTTTCCTTTTTCCTCTTGTGTTTGGAATGTGCTTGTGTTAATATTCTCTAGGTTTTCCCCTTGCACGTGTGCTTATACTTTGTATATAAGCAACTTGAAATGCCTAAGCTGCATTTTCAATAAGGTTTTTTTTTTTTTGCCTTGCTTTTTTGTTTAATCTATTTATAAACAAGCTGAATGGTTGAATATCTTTGTCTTTCAGCCACTATTCTAAATCACATGTTACTGATGGAATTTTCTTTTCCCAGGAATCCAGCCACATTTCTTCATGCATATACTTGCCTTCCCCTAGCTTATGCAACAAGGCAAGCTGCAGGTGCCATTTTGCAAGATGTTGCTGATTCAGGAGTTCTCTTTGCAATTTTAATGAGCAAGCACAAAGTAAATACATGCACCGCCTCCTCTCTTCCTTCATCATCATTTTTAGAATCAGCAACACCTTCTTTTAAAGTTATTTTAATTTGAAATTTTTTTTCTACCTGTAGCACTTGATGACTTGAACCATGATTTCAGGTTGTTAGCCTAGTTGGCGCTCAAAAAGCTTCCCTCCATCCTGATGATATGCTGCTACTTTCCAACTTTATTATGTCTTCAGAATCATTTAGGCAAGTAGAATTGAGTTACTCTTGTACCAACTTATGACCTACTGTTGTTAACTTTAAACTTATGGCCGGAATCATTTTATTGCCTGTAAAGAAAAGAATTGAGTTTGTAAAATTTTTTACTCTTGTTAATGACTTTATTTGGACATGTTAAATGTGCACTTTGACTAAGAATGTTGAACAAGATAGTACACTAGTAATATTATTGTAAAATAGTGACATTTTCAGTCTGCTTATTGATTTTCTCTTCATAGAAGTAAATAAATGAAAAAACAAAAATAAAAAATTTTTCCCTTTGACTTGATAGGTGTATAATCTACAAAAGTTCATAAAAACTCCATCTATTATATGTTTATAGGCAATAAAATGCCCAAATTCTCAACTTTCCCTTGATTTATATCTTTGTGATTCATGTTATTCCAAACTTGTTAAAACTTATTTATTTGTTTGTACAAGTTAAAAAAATGGGTTACAATGGGAAAACATTTCATTCTTCCTCTGATTGTTGTTGACTTTGCTTTTGCTTTCTTTGGTGGTAGTTTGTGAAGTCATTTTAAGAGTATACCCTTTCTTATCATTTGGGCTTTATGCAGGACGTCTGAATCTTTTTCACCAATTTGCCTCCCAAGATATAATCCTGTGGCGTTTTTGTATGCGTATGTCCATTATCTTGATGTGAGTTGAATTTAGTTTCTCATTTATTCTCTGTGTAATCATTGACCCTGAATTATGTATACTTTTTCCATTTACATTATACAGTTTCGATCATTTCCTGTTTGTTGTTACCTTGCTAGTGGAAATAACTTGATACTTACACTCTCATGTGGGCAGGTTGACACATACTTGATTCTGCTTACTACTAGTTCAGAGGCCTTCTATCATCTTAAGGATTGCAGGTAAACTTGGTTGTAAGATGTAATGATATAGTATTGGAAGATTAGAATACTTGGGAATTAATGTTTATTGTGGAATTAGGAAGCTTAATTTTGAAGTTTTTTCTAGCCATTCTATTATTAATGGTTTAGTTTTTTTTTAAAAGTTCATTTTAATTTAGTTTTCATAATTAGAGTTGAATTAGGGTTCTCAAATCCTATTGTTGCTAGGGTTTCAAAACTCTATAGATAACGTTTAGTATCTCTATTTTTATTTACAGTCTTATTACGATGTTGACTACTGATTTGAGCAATAAAAACAGAGAATTTGTTTCTCTTATTTCTCTAATCTTCCTGGCTCTGTGTCAGTAAGTATAGTGGACAAGCAACTTGGAATGGCAGTGCAGAGATTCAAAATTTTTCTTTTGTTTGTACTAAGTGATGAAAGAAGAAGAGATAAACTGCAGTCCCACTTTTTAACTATTTGAAGTTTTCTGATCTTGAAAATATTAGCTAAATTTTATTCTATAAAGAGCATGATTGAAGTGTGAATTCATTTTTAACATATCTGCATTTTATTAATTTCAAAAGCATTTTAAGTAAACTAAAATAGTAAATTCCTTAAACATGCATCAAGCTCTATGTTGTGGAATAAGCTTCTGAAGCACCGAACTGAAATATACACTTCCATGATTCAATTGAAACAAAATGATTTCTTTTGCATTTCAAATTTATTTGAAAATTTATTTTTATTGTGATTCAGAACATACAGAAAATATATTTCGGTTTCTATTGTACTAAATTTTTTTACTAAAAAAAAAATTGAATTGATATGTACATAATGTCTTGGTGTATGTAATTTCAAAAAGTATTGCTTCCATGCATCTTAGGTGAATAGATAAGGAAACCAGTAATCATATTAATGTAAAAACAATTCTTAATTCTGAAACTTGGTTTAAGGAATCAAGTTTCATTTCTCTTTATCCTATCCTTTTTTAAACTCTTTGTTCTATTCTTAGCATTTCTTTTTCTCTTCCTTCATTACTTGGGCAATATAATAGAAGTCGAATGCACTATTGTTTCTCTTGGAACTTCTGTTGAAGTTGCATTTTATTGTTCAGTAAAAAATATACATGTTTTTCCATCCTTTATCATTTCAGAAATATTTGACAAAAACTTTACAGGATTCGTATTGAAATGGTTCTTTTGAAGTCCAATGTTCTCAGTGAAGTTCAGAGATCCATGATAGATGGTGGAATGCGTGTTGAGGATCTGCCGGATGATCCATTGCCTCGTTCTGGAAATGCTTCTCATTTAGGGCAGCATAAACGGCTGACTGATTCCCCTGAAAGATTCAGGGAATCATATTCAGGCATTGGTGGTCCTGCTGGTCTTTGGCATTTTATATATCGCAGTATATATCTGGATCAATATGTATCTTCCGAGTTTTCAGCACCAATTTGTAGTCCACAACAGCAGAAAAGGTAACATCGCTGATTTTTGAATTCTAACAGAGATGATTCTGGGTTTTATTTTATCAGTTAAAGAACTAATATCGTGTTTTGCAGATTATATAGAGCTTACCAGAAAGTTTATGCTTTCATGCATGATAAGGGAAATGGGCCACACAAAACACAGTTTAGAAGAGATGAGAATTATGGTAGATTGTACACTATACTTTTTCTTTCCCTTTTATTATATCTTATTTTAGCTCATATTTGTTTAAAAAGAACTGCCATGGTGATTTCACATTTTTTTCTTTTTTTCCTCCATCTGTGACAGTTCTACTTTGTTGGGTTACTCCAGATTTTGAACTTTATGCAGCCTTTGATCCACTTGCAGACAAGGTTTGTCATTTGCTCATGCACACATGTACTCATTTCTAAGTTGTATAAAATGTGAGCATAGTCGGTGTTCTCTTGACAATAATCAAACTTTAGGCGTAATTGTCCACACACTTAAGCTTCGTTAACCTTTACATAATTTGTCATAAAATAAGACAGATTAAACCTTAGGTAACCAAAATTTTCAATAATCATAAATTTGTGAAGAAAACTTGCGCAATGCAAAAATATTATGAGAGATAGGAATCAAGCTCATAAGCATTTATCCTGTTTGTATTGCCCGATCATTTAATTGGACTAGATTTTGTATTTGTCATCCTCTTTGACTAATTATAAAGATGATTTTAGTAATAGGAACAAACATCTAGCACATCCTAATCAACAAGACCAGATGATTGGTTGGACATCTTTTCCAATATAGTAAATGAACAGTAAAAACTTATTGTTTGAATTGAATTTGCAGGCTTTGGCTATAAGGACTTGCAACAGGGTTTGTCAATGGGTGAAAGATGTTGAAAATGAGATTTTTTTGCTGGGAGCTAGCCCTTTTTCATGGTGATATCCCAAAATATTTTGCAGCACTGCATGTATACTAGTTTGTTTATTTTAGAAAAATCTCACACAATTTTCAGCTACCAATGGTTAATACTTACAATTTAATATCGTCCATGTATTTTATTATTAGTATTATGTGGTATTTTTTTTCCCTGAAGGTTTGCATATCATTGCATCCTTGCGCAGTTGCCAGAGAGCAGTCTTTTAGTATAACAACAGAAATATTATGGTGATATGTTTGTTTTCCAACCTGGAGGAAAACTTCAGTTTTAAGTATCGGTGAGATATATTAGGATATGGTCATTAAAGCACACAAAATGACCATTTGGATTGTATTGTTTATTTAGAATAATTCATTCTGTAAGAAATTTAATTTTATTAAAATAAAGTTTTGTGGATAAAAAATAATTAACTTAGTTTACTGAATGAAGTGATACGATTTACTTATGGTGTATAAGCTGGTGTAGATAGAGACCGTAATTATTGAATATGAGCAGCATGGATATAATGTTTTCCCAAGAGTGAGAGTGTAAGAAGTGGAACTGGTGTTTTCACAATTTATTTTGTATGGTAAATGGCAGGAGAAAATGTGATGTCATGGATTGGACTCGGAAGAAAATGGCGTTGGCGACTAATGGAGAGGCCACCTGCTTGAACGACTAGCATGCAGCTCAGTGGTTTCCCAGCAATCCAACTGGAAGCCGTCCATGTAACCTCTCTCTCTCTTTCTCTCTTTCTCTCTCTATTAAATGAGCACATGCGATTTATTGCCCTCCATTTCGTGTCCAAGCACATTCCCATCGTGTGAATGCTGCGTCCATTTTCTTACAGCGGAAAACAAGGAGAGAATTTCTTTGGTCTAATATTAAATAATAAATAATCCTTATTCGTATTCTAATAAAATTGTTTCTACTTTTTTTTTCCCCCCTTAAGATCCCATATACATGCTAAACAAGAGAAGACTTCAATATTCTAAACAAATATCACATGGCTTATAAGATTGTTAGAAGCATCAATATAGAGTTTCATTTACATTATAATTCAATTAATTAATAATTTATTACTCTTCTTTTTTTCAAATAAATCTCCTTCGGAATGGCTGCAACCAGAACAGTTAGTTGAGATGTAACTATAAATTATGCATTTCTCATCCCCTCGAAAGTATAACGCATTTACTGTTTTGTCTTGCACAAAGTGTATTCCCGCTCTACCTTACTTACCTTAATGAACCTTCCTTAATATTGTTAGACTCGCTAGTTTTTTTCTT
>CAOGCB010738996.1:0-15589 GCA_948266635.1 Cnidoscolus chayamansa
CTGATGATACTTGGCCTGAGCTGAAGTGATAATTTAAGTTGAGTTTCACGCTTTGAGGTGAGTTCCTTTGGTTACTTAATTCTATTCTGAAAGCTCCAACTCAACCGAATGGGATTAGCCCTTTCTGTTAATCTACTATTGCTTCGCCAGATCTTTCTTTTCATATTCATAATGATAGCATTAAAAGAGAATCGGTATCTGTCCCTCCTGAAACTTTTTGGCTGCTAGAGGAAAAGGAAGCGCCCGATTCCACACCGTGGTGGACACGAGGATACCGCTTCGACGGTCCAACAGCAGACCGGACATGTCGCTCTTGGTTCCACCTCTCGACTGAAGGAGTACGCCCAAAAACCACAGGATCTCCATCTCACAACACAATACCAAGACCGATATATATATTCTAAAAGACCTCGATGGGCCAGAAGAGCACGAGGAAAGAGTCTTGAGAAGACCATTATATATATATATATAATAGCCCTGCCGCGTCTAACTTAAAAGAGGAAGCACATCCACCGCTATCCCGTCAAGCCATAAAGAAAGATGCAAGTCAGGTTATTAGCTCTTGAGTAGGCTTTTGGTCAGTTTAGCTCTAAAGATCTCTTTTAGGTTCTTAAGAAGGGGCACTCGGGATAGTTAAGTCAAGCTAGTTCAGTTCTCGGTTGGTGGATCAAAGAATACATCACCAGGGTTGTCGTTCCCGCGGCTTAGCTTAGATCAAACTCCTTATGTTTCGGGCCAGAGAAAAAAGAAAATCGATCTCTAAATCTAAAAGCGCTACGACTATTTTAGGTTAGAGGAAGGTTTAAGAGAGAATATCTTAAATAGCAAGTCGGGTAGGCAAGTGCGGGTGGCTGTGGTCAAAGTCAATATGTCTTGTTTCGGTTAGCGGTTTTGGCTCTCCGGCACCGGTAAACTCTTTCGATTGCGGAGCCTATGGAGTTTGGGGAAAAGTGCTGGCACTTTACAGTCCAACATTCCACTTTCTTTCATTCCACTTACTAGAGAAAGGGGGGCGTGGGATTAACTAAACGAAGTAGAGTTGAAAAGCTTATTGCTTAAGCCCGTAGGATTGGGTTAAACTGAACCCCTCAAGCTAACGAGTAGCGAAGCCTTACCCAGATCGAGATGATAAAGAAAGGGCTATTCTCAAGCTAGACCCACACAAATGTTTAATCGAAAGCTCTGTCATCCTTCCCCATACCAGATTTAAAACAACAACCTTGACTCATCTATTGATTGAGAAACCGTACCTGTCACATTGAACCATGTCTGTCAACGGTGAAAGATAGCCCAAAAGTGAGGGCCCCGGAGATAGGAGTTCTCAACTGTTGATCGACGTGACAATCATGCCTGCTTGACAAAGCCTTTTTTCAGTCTCCCAATAAACGAAAAAGGATTGCTGGTGAGATGAAATAGGAGTTCACATCGGCCGTGTGAGTAGACCTCTTGTATTCTTTATCTAAACACGACACGATTAAATAAAGCAAGAAAACCAACCGAAAGAGAGGAGAATCACTCTATGGGAGTCAAGCTAGGTCTAGCCTCCTACTAAAAGAAAAAGGCCAATAGAAAAGAAAAGCTCGAAACTGGTGCTTCTTTCTTTCCCGAGAACTAGGAGTTTAGGGTTGGTTTGGCTCCTTTTATTCTCAGTACTACTTCAGTATTTGAAGAGGCAAGAAGCCTATCTCTTGCCGGCTCAAAAGATATCTCCCATTTATTCAAGGAATTACTCTATCTTTTTTCTTTTTCTTCAACGACTCCGATACTTCAAAGACGGGATTGCCTTATATTCACCTTCGATAGTACTAGTACAGATACTCAGTCCAATTAGAGTGGAAATCATTCAATCGGGGGAAAATAAAGAAGGAATCCATTTATCCTTCTTGGGTAAGGATAAGCTT
Organism: Cnidoscolus chayamansa; assembly: GCA_948266635.1. NCBI lineage: Eukaryota > Viridiplantae > Streptophyta > Magnoliopsida > Malpighiales > Euphorbiaceae > Cnidoscolus > Cnidoscolus chayamansa. Next base: position 1,902 of record CAOGCB010738996.1, read on the forward strand.
GGTCTTTCTCCAGTTCTCATCTGAGAGCTCCTCTTGCTTCTGGGACATAGACGAATGAGTCTGCGTGCGCGTGCCAAAGATCCATTTTGCGAGTAACAGTAGGAAGGGTAGGACAAAGTGCTTCGAGCAGGATTCAAACTAAATCCAAGTGTAAGAAAGTCGACTGACCAAAAGAGACTTTTTACGCTTCGCTTCAAGTGAACTAGCGCTTGGAGGAAGCATCGCGCACAAAATTCTAATGCGACTGACCATGCTACAGGCGATGTGACAAACAGATAAGGAGTGGACCTATAAAATGCAAAGGTCAACCCTATCTGTAGGTCTAACCTTTGTCTTTTTCACCTTTCATACTTAACTGGGAATAAAAGGCATAATGAATTGAACACAGAGAGAATAAAACTGCAGAAAGAACTGACTCGGCTGAATCAATTGCAGTAAGGGAAACTCCCATGAAAAACTCTCCTATCACCCGCACTGGCTTTCTCGCTAGCTTTAGCGAGAACCTTCTTTTATTGAAAAGGCTTAAAGTCTTCAAACCTCTTAAAACAGGCTGACAGCAACAGATCCAGATTCACTCGTAACGCGAACCCCTGAAGCCAGGGGGATCGGTCTACCGCCTAGCGGGAGGGTGAATTCAAATGTACCGAAAATGCAACAATCTCTTATCATTCCTGTCTACTCGTAGATTCTCTTGCACTAAGGTAGTTTTGTTTTGGCAAAAGGTAGTAAGCTCGATACCTTAGGGGTCGCCAAGTTCGTCTTGGCCTCATCAAAGCTATCATTTGAGCTATTTCAAAAAGGAGATAGAGTGTGCATGTCTTGTATTTTAGGGAGTAAAAAGTCATAGACTAGAAACCTGAATAAAACAATCGCCTGCTTGGAAAAAAGGATAGATTGATTCTCCTAGCCAGGATGACATAGATATAAAGCGATTTCGCCTCTTCGGAAAGGCATCGTATACCTACTTGCTTGAGAAAGAGTATCGGATATCGCATATCGAACCTCTGACCTGCCCTATCCATGATAAGGATATCATCAGGAAGTTTTCTTACCGCTTGACTTGCTCTGTCTGTCAGAGGATCTTTTAGCCCCGGTTTGCTACCGATGCAATTACCTATCACAACACAAGAATAGAAGCTGGAACTTGCATGATATATCCATTATTAGGCGCTATAAGACGTTTTAATTAGAATTACCGGCGTAATCTCATAACATAATAAAAGAAGCTGCCTTTTTACCACTTTTTTTTATACGACCTCAAAAAGTTGTGGTTCAACGAGTTCAAAACATGTTTGGCAGCCCTCATTTGTGAAGAACAATGTAGTTTTCGGGCAGGCATATTACTTACAAGATTTTTATTGCACAGGAGATCATACATTCGATGCACGGGAAAGATAGTAAGAAGGTATGGATGGCAAGTTTCTTTAGAGAAGGCGTATGTTAGGTTGTTTTATATTGGAAACTTTGCAGCTTTCGCAATTTCCAAATTCCTGGATCACCCTCACCATGGACTGCATCACTTCGGCATCCATGAGCGTCCTTTGGAAAGGTCTTCCAAATTCCATTTATATGCTATATGCGTTCAAAGCAGCCTCCCACTCTCGGAATCCCTAATTCATGCAAAATATCTATAACTAGATAGATTCGAATAGCCCGCTCTAATTGTTCTATTTGCACCTGCGTGGAAGAATTGAATATTGAAAAGAGACCATCGCCCTTCTCTTATTCTTTGAGGAAAGGCAGGTTGAGCTACTTCGTTTCTCGAATCAAAACCTTTCTGAAGCATATACCTAGCATTCCTTCTGAACCTGTTTTCTTTCTAAAGCTATTCCGGTACTATCGCCATTACCGCTGTAGGATTTTTCCTTGCCCTAAGACTGACTGAAGAAGATGGCATCAAGCCCGAATTAATCCTACTTCTATGAGGATTACTGAAAACTTTCAACATCATGCCTTTTTTGCGGTGAAGAGTAGCTTTCCCTGTTATAGTAAGCAATTCTAGGCCCCCCTGGCATAAGCAAGTCATCTTATCCCCATGGGTTACTTCACTCATACGAAGGCTGGTTAAGAAGGATAGCTTATTCATTTAAGATAAGACAATATCATAAAGCAAGGACCTCTTATCTCTAACTCAGTCCAAAAGACTGGAATACAAATTCGATCAATCGCTTAGATGGCGAGTAAAAGCTTCCACTTCGTACTCCACGGGAAAAGCATCTATATCAGTCTTCCCAGCGGCATTTCTTACAGGACTAGGGAAGGAAACCAGTGAAACCGCCATCTCTGCTCACTCTTGTTCAACGGTAATGGACTGAAAGGCTTAGGAGACATCGTCTGATTCAGGTGTGGCAGAACCGTTGACTAGAAGCTGAGAATAATTTCTTTCTATCTCCTTCCATTCAAGGAAAGAACTCTTTAAGCGGATCAACAAAGGCGAGATCAGCTCACTTGCACAACCCAGCTTAGAAGTTAAGTTCTTTGCCCTGTTCTCTTATTGGCATCGAGTCTAATCGATTCCTAACAGCGGTAAGCCGGGAAAAAGGCAAAAACACTAGCTGATAGAGATGGCACAACTCCTTCTTCTTTCTCTGTGCAGCTATTGAAGACGGTATTGGCCCGGAAGAGCAGGCATGCCATGAGTTCAGATAGACCATACCGACGGACAGACATTGAAGAAGATTTCAGATGAGCTGCTTTGCTAGACTTGTCTAAAGTGGAATTCACTTTCTAGCCTAAAAAGGGCTCCCTTTTTTCATAGAGTACGAGATTTTAGCAATCCCTTCCAGGCCTACTCTTCTGACCTCGTTTAAACTCAGGATTTCACTCGTATGGACATAGACAGAGTCAGAGTCCTAAAGAAATTGGAAAAGGGCCATTTCTCTTCTCTAAGTCCAACTCAAAGGAGCAAGCACCTTAGACTAATGCGGATCCGACCCTTTGAGACAGGCAATGACCTTTACCAGTTGAACAAAAAGACAAGGGCAGGACGGGGTGACATATCGATATACATATTCTAGCCCGATGAGCTAAACATAATCTCTATTTCAAGAAGCGATTCAACGAAGCCGATTGACCACTTTCCCGAGGACCAATTGAGATTAAAACTCATTGAAGTAAGTATCGACGCTACAAATTGGATAGGATTTCTAAAAAACTTTGATCAACTATTGATTCAATTCCTGAAACAAGGACTAACAAGAGCTCCTCGGCAAGGAGGGATCTGTGCTCTCTCTCTTCTGTCATGGATCGGGGGATTGGGGATGAGAGCGTTAGAGCCAGCCTCTTTGCTTCGATCGGAGAAATTGAAAGATATGGCTTATCTCAACAGCAGAGAGAAAAGGTGCTTGAAACAGTTTTGCTTTGTTTCCCTTACCCAGTATGGATGCCGGGGACTACCGTAACGCTTTAACGCTTTGGCCTACGCCTGTTGTTTAGCTCCATACCTTGGTTCGCTTAGCTTCCACTACTCCCTTTTGGTTCATCTGCTTTAGGCTTATCATCTTCTTTCTCTTCCACATCCAATTCGTAAACTGACAGGGTTGACCTGACTGTCTTATCATCAGTCTAGTGCTAAGGCCATAAAAGAAATGAGTCAATCTTTCTCCGGAAGTTCATATAGAATGCGCTGTGAGGGAGAAGCAACTGATCTAGTTCATTCGTGTCAATAAGTTCCTCACTTTACAGTAAAGGAAGACGAATCTGTGAAAGGAAAGGTTGGAAGATCCTGCCCAGGGGGAGAAGTCTCAATGGGATGCATTTGCAGAGAGATGCTGACAGCAACCAAGAACTTTTTCATTCCAAGCCAAGGCATTGTTGATAGAAGGAATTAGCCTATTCGCAACTTGGGTACAATAACCTTCCTTGATCCCTTTGGAAATTCCCAACACTTCTCACCTCCGCTCCCTCAAAAGAGAGATTCAAGCCAATCGGTCTTTCTGTCATGCTGGGTTTGGCAACAAGCTATGACTGATTCACTTTAAGCCTTAGAGAAAAAGGCACAGGGCTAAAAGAACAACCCGCGGAGAATCACTGTAGATAGCGATAGAAGACGCGGTACACAAAGTGGTCTTAGCATGAAGAAAGGGAGGATGTGCCAGGCTCAGTTTCTAGTATGTGCCCATATTAAAACATAAACATTAAGACTAGGACATTCATACTGTCAGACTAAGCACCTTTCTTGAGTCCTCCTTGATCTTTAGTGCATGTATTCATCACGAGTTGGAATCGAACCAACACCTCTGGGATCAAAATATAGGCCCAGCGAACTACCTTTCGTTCTGATCGTGACAAAAGTTCTGTTAGGTTCTTCAATCGGGAGGACTTCTCGCATTGAAGGTGAATGAGTTAACCCACTAGAGGGAATAGGTCAGGAATAGCCTTTGCAGAAGCAAGCTACTCATATTCATGCCTTCCTTTGCTTTGCTTGTCGAGTCTTGTTGAAGCGGGATCAAGACCTCCGCTTTTTGAGTGATTATAATGTAAATTCGTCATTCCCAACTTCACAGTGTCCTTCATGCCTATGCTATGGTTCAGCCTTTCTGCCCCGCTAGCACTTCTGCTAGAATAAGAATCGGAGCAATCTCTAGTCTAGTTGCGAATCTAGTCTCCGCATCAATCCCTGTCCTATAGTTTTAGTGAAAGCCTTCAAGCTCAATAAGCTCAATCCCAAAAGCGCTAGTCCTAGAAAAAAACTGAAAAGAAGTAGCTCGTGAATTGAGTTCCGCTAACAGCTTCTTGCTAACAAAGCAGTCCAATTAAATGAATGTGTTTGCGTCCTCTCTTCTTAGTCTACGATTATCCCTGCTAAGGGAGAGCCTTCTTCGAAGAAATCCTTCCTCATTCCTTATATCGATAGCAGATAAAAAGAAAAAGAATAAAGATTCCATTCTTACGAATAGAGAATCTATAATATAGAATAGAGACTGCCCCAATCAGTAAATAAGTTCTTCTTCGAAGAAAGGATAATTAAGTAATTATTCTAATTGGAAAGATAGCCCAAAGCCCAAGCATGAATATCGGATGGGGAAGGGGAAGGGGAAGGCTAGCTACTCAGACTAGAGACACTCGGGGAAATAGAAGCACAGCCAGGAGATGAATTCCCAATATACCCCCACTACTAGCTATTCGGATAAGAGAAAGATAACTACTAGCATATAGCATAGAAATGACAACATCCAAGAAGAGAGCTATACCCTGCTCGGCTACTAGCTGCCAGCTTCAGTTAGCTACTTAGACTCAGGAAAGAGATTCTAGTAGTAGTCTAGGGCAGGACAGGGATAAGGCTTGATTGGCTAAGGGACAGGCAAACCCACTTATAAAAGATAAGAAGACTCAGAGCCGGTTACGATTATGCCTGTCTTATAGTCTTCGAAGGCTTATAAAACTAGACGTGTACTAGACCACCAAGACTGATAGGCATTCCGACCTAAAGGTTTCTTAGCCACCTCAAGAACAAATACCATACTGACCACAGTTTCAAGCTGAAGGAACAAAGAAATTTTCATTCCTTGCTGTAGAAAAGCTGTTAAAAGATAAAGTACTTCTCCGATTAGAAGGTTACGGGACTCCCGAAATTTCCAGGGAGGAATAGAATGAGAGACTACGTCAAACCCACAGAAGGAAAGAACTTAATCTCTAGCAAAAGGCAATTCGTCTCCTTCGGACCCTCACTTTTTTCCTTTTTCTAAGCTTTTTTCTAAGCCTAGAGAAGACACGAATCAAGGAAAGAACTTAATCACTCCAGGAAAAAGCAAGTGCACCTTGTGGCAAAAATCTTTCAATCTTGAGGTTGCAACTCCTGCGATAGTCCCCGAAATGGCACATTCCGCAGAATTCCTGTATCAATCTACGGCTTCAACGCCTGTGACAGAGCACACCGCGTCGGTGGGGATTTGTGGTCAAGACGATAACGCGCTTTTCCGCCCCCGCTCGACCACGGGAGAGTAGAAATCTCAATGCCTATCGTTTTCGCCAGAAGATTACAGACTGAATGGGTAATTTGAGGATAATGTAAAGGCATATGTTCGTGTCATGCCCAACCATCGCACACAAGAGACAGCCAAAAGAGAGAAGGCAGTCGCAGCACACTCTATATCTTACCTCGGGGCCCAGAGTAAATTCCCTCGCCTTAATCTTGAATAGAACTAAGCCCCTACTAGATAGATTCATTTTATTGACCTTGATTCCAGACACCATGAATGCGCCGCTTTCTCGACTAGCCCCTCTTCCAAGCCTATTGATAACCAAGCTACGACCTATCTTATCTTTTTCTATTTCTAGGACCGGGAAATCGGGACAGAGAACACCTAAGAGCAGTCTTTCTCTCCACCAGAAACCAACCATAGGTCAACCTAAGGAAATCTAAGGCAAAGGTCCTAAGAAAACTACTTATTCAACAGGAGCAAAGAGAACAAGAGCAAGAATTTCATTACCTCGGGGGAGGGAACTACCTTAATCCACGCCCTTCCTACAAGACCGCTTATTCTGCTCTCTCTTATATAAGTTCATTTCTGATTCACTTCTTCCCATTCGTTCCGAGTCGACAAGGGGAAGAAGACTTTCTTCTTATTTCTTTGCAAGCATTACGGAAGATTCGTTAGCTAATTCAATTCATCGTACCTCTGGGCACTTTACTGAGTAACGAACGATAGGAAGCTAGGAAGTGAGTTAGTCAGTCAGTAGCTTGAGTGAGGGAAGACAGGAACGAGATAAGAGAGAAATCTGAGTTTGATTCATCAAATAAAAAGTCTTATCGTTCTACCGATAGCTTCGGTTGAAGGGTATCGTATCGAAGAACTTGCTGGGATCGAAGAACATCCTGAGCATAGGCTCGTAAGAGGGAAATGAATAGATGAGCTCCCCTTGCCTTGAAAAAGGCCAGCCGGTAAAGTATAATAGTATATATATATTATTATACTTTACCGGTGCTTTTATTCAAAAAAGGCATTCTACTTTGATCAAACCCTGCTCCTTCTTGCTTGAGCGTATATACAGGCTTCTTACTACTACTATTGGTTGGTAACGGCATCCCTATCCATATCTTTATGCACGAACGAAAGGGAAAGGGTTTCACCCGTTCCCGGAAATGATTATTTTTCTGAGCTTTACTCCACAGGTATTATTTAGAAAGTCTAACCAGTTCCTATTTCTTTTTACCGCCCCTGTTTAGTGAAAAGATGGTTTATTCGCTATATAGTGATCATTTCGTATATGATCTCTTTTCTTCTCAAGCTATTGGCTTTTTATCCAACTTGATAAGATGAGTCAGTACGTTCCACGGTTAAAGACGAATCCGATCTTTCTAATTATTTCCAGCTTTCAACCACCGGTTTCTTATTCAAAACCATGCCAGAGACTCCTCAAATCAGATACTTAGCTGGTCACTCAGGGGGCCTTTGGGAACTTATCCAGCCGGCCCTATCTTCAAGTCGGTCGATTCGAAAGTAGGTTCAGCTTCACTGTAAAATGCAGGTAGAAAAACGCGGATTTAGATGCACCCAATGCAAACTAAAGCTATTGATATCTCCTAGACTACTACATCGTAGAGTTGCTATCCGGAGTGAAGTAAGTCGGTTGACCCCGGTCTTGTTCGAGTAGTTTTTGATATTCCCCGCTCGGCCGAGTGTAGGCCGAAGCAAATGCTTAGATGAGAAGAAGTAAGAGCAAAAGTAAGAACAAGAGGAACAAAGAAGAAGTAGGGCTTACTTCCTTCCTTAGGTGCACCCCCTCTTTGAGGGGTGAGTGCCTTATGAAACCACCGCAATCAATTGGTATTTTATCCCACTTACTCTTCGCGGGAACGTCGTTTGGAGCTAGATCCCTAGTCTCACAGGGAGGAGTTGTTTTCTTTTCCTCTAACACTGTAGTTTAAGCCTGATAATGGAACGGCCCGCCTGGCCATGAATATTACGTCAATAGAGTAAGTCGTTTTTTCCGTTGTGCCGAAGCTAGGGCAGCGATGCGAACGCTTGTGAGTGCATTAAGTAAGTCAGATAGACGTTGGTATGAAGAAGGTCAATTGTGCAGGATCGAGCCCTGGCCTTGGAAGCCATCCATTCAAGCCTTCCCAGTCCTTATGGTTTTTGATCGGAGTTTACAAATCCATATGATATGGTTTTAAAGCTTCCTAGCCTAGGTTTGTGCGAAGCATGAGCGAGCTCAGCGCTACTCGTGTGACTCTGCGTCATGGCTTTCAGAAGGGCCTAAAGTGCATGATGATTCGATTTCCGAAATATAGATAAAGGCCTCCTCAGTCCGCCCCGGTTCAAATACCATTCTTTTTCACTTTCTCCTACCCCCTCAGGCTTCCTTTTCGTTGTTACCACTTACCTAGATCGATATGGCTAGTTTTTCTAGCGAGATTTCTAGCTTGAATTAAGGCTTCCTTGAGTTGAGAGATGGGTTAACAATGCTAATGGTTCTGTCTACCCTTGATACCCGAGAGTCACTGAACTTAGAGTAGTGACTCCAGTGAAAGCAGAATCATAAGAATAAAAAGCAGACGAGATAAAATCGTAAAATAGAGAAGGATTTGCTACTGAATCAGAAGTCGCTGCTTAGGTTGCATATAGTTGAATAGGCATCAGAATCCGCGACGAGGATGGGCTAAGGCGCAGAGAGGTGCATTGATGCCCAGACGAAGCTTAAGCTCTTTGATGGACAAATGCCAATATATCCCCGGTGATGAGCCCTCTTTGGATCTTTTTTTTATAGAGTAGGCTCTTGTTGTTACAGAATGCTTAGGGGTGCTGTTGAATATATGCTGTTCTTGCCTTACTAGGCACCCTCCAACAAGAAGGAACCATCAAGCTACATGCCCCACAACCCTCGCTCCCCTATACCACGCTAACGAAAGCAATCTGCGTGAGATTGAATTCCCTAAACCCTATTCCTATTGTTAATACACCCGAATTCGCATCAGAATCAGAAAGGTTTGGGCCAGCCATAATGAGATCAATCACGAGTCTTCGCTACAGAAGATTCCTAAGTCGTAGCTTGGAAGTAAACCCGGATGATAATCCCGGAAATGAGGCTACAATCCTCCACTTGGAGATGGGAATATTGAGTAGTAACTAACTCTAGAGGCATTTTCTGGGACCGAAATTGTCTCGCGAAGCTGGTCTCTGGAATTCAGTAAGATATCCTCTTCTTTTATTTTGAGTGTTAGATTCAAAGCTAAGGAGGGCCAGTGAGACTTCTCAAATGTGAGCGTATCAGCTCTTACTGCTCTTGTAGCCGGTGTTCTAGTAGAACAAGAATATTAAGAGAAAGGGGGATTTGGCGGACTAGACAAATCGGATATCACATGGAGGGGGGAGTTCGATCCTGAGCCAGGATGAACGCTGGCGGCATGCTTAACACATGCAAGTCGGATGGGAAGTGTTCTATCCCCAGCACCGCTTAGTGATGAAAGAAAGAGCTGAAGCTAGTCTTGATCAGTCTAAGAAATCCTTCCCCGTAACCTTAGTGCTATCAGTTCCTTGCCGTATTCTATATAAATTTGTCCGTATTCAATAAATCGTCCGTATGAAAGAGCATCGGCTTCACTAGGAGCGGATACTCAAACTTGAACACAAGCACTGGAGAAAATAGCAGTCGAGCGGATTCTTGCCATCAAAAGAGAGCTGTAGGCATCAAGATAAGGGACCGATAAAGTAGACCGCTGCAGGTTGAAAGGTAAGGATAGTATGATTGCGGGTCCTTTGCATCATGGGCCAAAGCGACTTAGAGACCGCTGAACATCATTTGGACAGGCCGAGGCCCTATGGGGTCTGTTGATGGCTGTCATTTTCTGGGCTATTTTGATAGACTCAGATCCTTTATTTATAGGATTTCATGTGAGGAGGACTTTCATTTTGACAGATCCATCGTGCCTTCTTTTCTTTCTTGCATGGGCTCTATGACTTGGATTCTTTGATTGTGCTAATTGCCATGTCATTCGCAAATAACAAGGTAAGTTGCTTGGCTTGGATAGCTGCACTTCAAAAGAAAAGAGTTGCGTAGGTAGACATGACTATAAGGAAGAGTGGAAGGCTCAAGGCATAAAGGAAATACCTTCTTATTGATAGCGATAGGACAGGTGAGAACTTCCCTACTTCTCAACTAACTGGCCTAGCTTTCAAACTTGCTCTCTAGGCTTGAAGGTGGCAAACCACTACCTCAGTCTTCACCAAGCCAGAAAGAAGCTTTTAGGAAAAGCCAAACTCACTCGCCCGAACCCGAAAGGGGTTAAGCCAGGATACCCGCTCTTAGGCGGGAGTATAAAGATCCCCTTTCTCTTCTTAGGAAAAGAGCAAGCCCCGTAAACAACGAAAACTGGTTCGACATGAACAAGAGGAACAAAGAAGTATCTTCAACTCCTCTAGAGGTTGAGGATGAGGAAGTGATGGGGACGACGATGCTCGTGCAAGATAAGTCGCAATGAAGGAATATCGTCAACGCAGCTGGAGCCGCTAGATCTTAGTAAAAGAGGCCTTCTCGTGGACTACAACAAGGAAAATAAAGAACTAAAACAAAGCAGATTTTATTCATTACTAGCACTAGAAGCATTTTGTTACATGGGATGGGAGTAGATCCAATGGGAAGCTTACACACATAGACCAGCCAAACAACTAAACACAACATTACAACAAAGTTAACAAACAAACAACATATTAAGTTAAAAGAAAAGAAGACCATACATTAAAACACACTACTTTGCGTCTACAGACACTTATTTATCGTTTTAATAAATAAAGCTAATGCTCATTTCTCGGGGGATTGGAGGGGGGAGCTGCCGCCGCAGCTCGCACAATCAGGTCCTCCTGTTCGAGGAGGAGGGCCCGTTTCCTGGCTTCAAGAGCTTGAATCCGCTCCCGTAAAAATTGCATTCTTCTTCCTACGTCCTCAGGATCGAGAGCAGGCGGATGCTCCCAGAACAGACCAAGCATTTGCTCACATTGGAGCTTCTGGTTTTCTACCTGACGGATTTCGTTCTGAATTGTTGCCAGTCTTGCGGCAATGATATCCATTAAGTGTTACTTAAAGTCTTTCTTTCTGACTTCTACCTCTCTCTTTGAAAATATAGACTGAAAGAAGCTTCTATTTATAGGCCTTGGAGGCGCTTAACTCTTTCTTATTATTAGTAATAATTGTTGTCTTAGTTTCATAACATGTTTCAACCCCGGCTTTTCATGAATATGGAACCAGATCCACTAGATTTTAGTGTGCTGAATAATTATCTTCGTACTCCAATCCGTACGAAAGGCCCTGCCCAAAAAGCGAATCAAATAGTCCTTTGTGGGTATCGCCACGTGGCTTAATTCCGGTCACTCCCTCAGGAATAGGAGGCAATAATAGAACGCACATCAGAGAGTACTCCCCCTTCTCGTCTAACGTCTAATAAGGCAGGTTTCAAAAGCCCCTTTCTTAAGAGATAGAGCACTCCTTACTCGACAGCTCGAAAGCGGATCAGTACAAACCCACGTGATCCGTATTCGCTTACGTACCACGCGTGCTTCGTCGTACACTTACTACTCCTATTTCACTGGCTTATTTGTACCCGGCTACATGATGGCACTCCCCTCGGCCAATCCTCACTCGACAGCCCAGTCCTTGATTAACTTGATTGACTTGATTGATCTGATCAGACGCTTGCTTTTTCCAAGCCGTTTACAGCTCAATCCGTAAGTTCACACTAGTCAGTACAGCTTTTTTTGAATTTAGTTTAGTGAAGAAGTTTATAAAATAAGAAAGTGACAAAAAAACTTGGCGGAAAGCTCTATGGGCCGAGGCTATATGGGCTTAGGCCTTTTGATGGCTGGCTTTTTTTTTGAATTTCAGATCCTAAAATGTATTTGATGGGCTTTGAATTTGGACAGATCCAGCGGGCCCTCTTGCATGGACTTGGGCTTGCTTTGATGATGGGTAGGCTTGTTGTGCTTTGCCCCTTCTGTGGACTTTCATTAAGGAAAACAGACTTGACAGGTTCATTCGTGGGACTTTCCTTGGATGGGCCTTCGATCTTTTGTGGGCTTTAAACTTGCCTACTTTCCTCCTTCTAAAGAGGGTGTCCTATCTGTCTTAGATCACGCCCATGACCAATGGTATTTTTCTCCGATCAGGGATGAAGAGGAGAGCATTGACCTATTTACGGATAAAAAAATAGAAAAGAAGCTGTTATGCTTATTTCTATTAGAGAAGATATCAATTACGAGGCATCTCGGGGATGCAGACTAAGTCCTTGAGACACTTATGATTGATGAGCTATTGGGAATCGAGGATAATAAGAGGAATACCACACTGTTATTTACAAGCTAACCGCAGGGAATAAAGTGAGATCCGATGTGTCGATACCGGATCCGGACACGCTAACTAAACTGCTACCTTTTGAAAGGCAATCAACGGATACTTCTAGCGTGCACCTACGCTAAAGAAGCATTAAGTAGGACTGCGGGTTAAGTGAAGTTGCAAATGGAAAGAAAAAGAAGATGGACTCAGATCAGACACTTCCCCTTTTTCGGCCAGAGACTACAATTTCAATGATGCCACTTTTTAAATAGGCAAATGCAAATAGGTCTATCAAGCTTAGCCTTTAGAGCGAGGATTGGGCGAACAACAATCAGAATACCTTTCTTTCGCTTCTTCTGTCAGCTAATTCAACAATGTCAGCTATTGCCCTTGGGCTTGATTCTCCGGCTCAGCTGGATATGTAGGCAAGTTAAATACAAGAAAGAAGGATGACCCCAGCCCCGCAGGTGTAAGCATGAAGTAAAGATGAAGTAAGCATGTCCGCAAAGACTACTCGCTCGCGGTAGACTTTTCTAGCTTTATTGCTGACTCTAAGCCTACCTTCTTGAGAGAAGAAGGAGTGCTGATTTATATCAGATGAGCAGGGTGCATTCCTAAAAGGTCGATCGATTTCCGAACAGCACCATACAAAACAAAAAGAGAGAGTTGAAGAAAAAAGAGGATGATAATCAAGCAAGTTGGAAGTGGAAAGCAACTTCGATAGAGTTTAGAGGGAATTCATCCTTTCCTTCGCCCGATTCTCTCCCTCGTCCTAACGGTTCCTCATCTCTCTTCCGCCCCAGAGTCTATCACAAAGGAAGCAAGAAAGAGAGAGCAGAAAGAGGAATTAGTCGCTGAAAAATAGATCTAATAAAGAGGACTATCAAGAAAACTGAATCCGAATCAACTAAGTCAAGCCTAATCACTCACTACGAAGAAGTGAGGAAAGCAAAATATCTCATTGGGGCCCGTGCCTTCCTCAGGGTATGGGTGATATACTGCTCGATCTATTTAGGAAAGAGCAAGAAAGAGCCCGCATAAGAATCGGAATATGGCGAGAAGCGCTGGGATGCGAGAAAGTATGGGCTATAAAGAGGAAGATTGTGAGATAGCTCAACTAGAAAATACAGGTTTCAATCGATTAGGTAAGCTTGTCTTAGGAAGGGTCTTCAATTAGAAATCCTTTTGAAAAAAGAGAAAGGGCTGGTCGATCAGTCAGTTGGAGTCAACTTCCACGGTACATACAATATATTCTAAACAACTTCACTTCAGACTCTCGAATAGAAATATTCTTTAATTTGAAGTCCTGTGTGGAAAGCAGGCGCCACCCATCGCCTCGACTACGAGTCTTGGCATCAAGGAGAGTAGATTTCTCTTGACTGTATCAATTAATCATTGGTACAGCCCTGAGTTATCTTGGC
>CAOGCB010739024.1:0-11515 GCA_948266635.1 Cnidoscolus chayamansa
ATCTGAATGCAACAGAAATTTGTTCGCAAAATTGAAGAGGAAAAAAGCAACATGTTAGAAAGCTTTAAAATGCAGGAATTTAGTCCTGCCTGCTTTATACATTTGGAAAGCTCTTACGTGAGAGAATTCAATTCTTGAATCAAAATTATCATTGTGCAAGAAATGGAAATTGTCCATCATGTACAGAAAAGAAGGGAAAAAAATCTGTAAAGTAGCATTGTTGCATCTCCAATTCAATCCACTTGTCAATTACAAACACTAAAATCATTCAAATAACTTTGTCATTCTAAACATGTGATTTCAATTAGAAAAAATTTATCAAACTTAATTATTTCAAATGATTAAATTCAAACTGTGAAGTTTAGATTATTTTATCAACTAAAATTTGATTTTATTGGAAATTATTTAAAAATACGAATGCATCAAGTATAAAAAAAGAATCAAATTTTTTTACTATAAAATTTAGAAATGGATTCAGCATTTTCCTGATAACTCTGAATTTGACTCTTTGAGGATCTATAGTATGGTAGTCTCATAGCTCCTAATTTCCTGAGGAAAAAGTCATACCAAAGGTAGGTGAAGCAAGCATATGTTAGCTGATTAAAAAATTCTTTTAATTAATATTAAAAATAATAATTAATTAAAGTCAGCTACTACAAAATATGTTGATCAAATGGTATTTTTCCACTTTTTTTATGTAATGATCATTATGCATAGATGGCATTTTGCGTAAGTTTCTTTCACTATATATAAAAAGGTTGTTATACAAATGGACTCCAAACTTAATCCCACACTTGATTCTATATTGTCAATCCTGCATCTTATAGGTGACCCTTATTAATAGGTTTAAGTTTTTTTTATTTCTCTTTATTAATAATTTTCAAATGATTGAATTCAAAGTATGAAGTTTAGAATATTTTATCTTTGTATTTAGAATTCCTACAGTGATCCAAGATCCTACTGGCATCGCTCCACAAGAATATAGATAGCATTGCAGAACATAATCCCACTGAGTCAGAATGACTAGAAAATTTTGAAAATGGTTATCTAATTTGATTCCATCAATAAAGCCTTGACAATGGACTCAAATTTTAATCCTGAATCTTCTACGACTTGGACTGCTAATTTTTATGGTGCTCACATCCTAACAAAAGGATTTCTAATAATACTACAAATAGCAAAACTATGCTGAGCACACAATTACAAAGAGCTCACACATCATTTTACAAGTCCATTAAAAGAACCTCAACCTGCAGATCGTACAACTCAGATCTAAATTACCACACTTCCAATACCACCATTATTCACAATGATGAGCATGACATGCAGGTGCATCATTTTGAATCCTAAGAATGGTTGCATTAGAGAAAATATGAGCACAATAATATACCTCAAGGTTCAACTTCAACTTGTATACATGATGATGTATCACAAGATACAAAGTCTATTGAAATGCCTAATAATTCAAAGGATTGTATCATTGCAGAAGAGCTAAGTTGGCATTCCTCTAATATAGAATGAAAACTTTATATTTTAATCATGTAAAACATTATTCTATCAAAAGGAAACACAGTATCAATTACTTGAAACCTTACCCTGGTTCAACATTTTTCATGACAAGGTTCCCCAATCTTTGTGCATAAACTGAAACCCGATGCCACTGAACATTACAACGATTGGCATACTCTCTTGGCTCCTCATTCTGTAATGGCCTCCTATTATTGCGAATTCCACCTGTCCCAAGCGAGAAAATTGTCACAGTTCTCCCACTTCTCAATGTCTTCTGCAATGGAACCTGCCCCACCTGCCCCACCAATATTGCCTAGAAATATACACACAGAACCACCAATCAAAAACCCTAAAAGTAGCAAGGATCAACTGTAGCATATTTGAGACCTGAAAAATCATGATTTACATTTACAATGACGCATACAAACAGCACAAGGTACTTCCCCCAAAAAAATTCACAAACCAAGAGATCAATAACACCCGCTCCCCCAACCCCACAAAAGTAAAATAACAAGTCAAACACGGAGTAAAGAAGCACCTTGTAAATGCCCAAATCGAGGCCATTCTCAAGCGGACGTTGATAGATTTTTCGCTCGTCAGCAGACCCTGGCGAAGCATCTGCTGCTGTTGTTGATGAGAATAATGAAGATTGTGAGTTAGAATTCGGCACCGAATCATTGTCGGAGGTGGGATCAGAGTCTTCAGGGGCAGAGTCCTCGAGAGAGGAGATGTTATTAGTGCAAAAGGGCGCGGAAATCTGAGACAATTTGGGGTTAGATAGAAAGGAACGAGAGAGCCTGCGGGAGAGAGTAACAATTGAATTAGCCATTTCCTTGAAGAAAATTAAAGGTTGTGTGTTGAAGTCTTAAACCCTACTGAGAAACCATAAACCCTAGCGACCTCAACACTTACACCCCCCTGCAAATGATATAGATGCAATTTTCTTTTCTTGTCACATAAATTATTAATTTTATTGGTTCATTTTTCTTAACATAAATATTTTGGTTAAATTTCAAACAAATATGAATTTATTTAATTTCATAATAAAATTAATAATTTTAATTTGTAATAATAAAATATATAAAATATCATTTTATATTATTTAAATTTTATGTATTTTATTATTAAAAAAATAAATTTATATATTTTCTTAACAGAATAATTAATTTTTTGTTATCTAATTGTATATATAAGTTTGATAATTTTATATATAAAAATGTTAATTTAATGAGAATGAAAGATTTTCTATTTTGACAAGAAGTCTTTGTTTTTTTTCTTTGATTAAAAAAATATTTTTAATTACTAAAGTTTCCGAGTGCCCAAACGGATGCAGTTTCTCCGATGCCGCCAACACAATTCCAAAACATACCATCTTTCCCTATCATCAAACTGTACTGCAACTTGTCCCGCAGAGAGCTTGCAATTCTTCTATAACTCCACGACTGCATCCACTCAATCTGTCAAAAGCAAGAGGTTAAGAAAATTTGGCAGGAACAAGTAAAAATTACCACCAAGAAGAGAAAACAGTGACTACTCCTAACTGCAAAGCCCTTCTTTATATATACAAATCCCAGCTGGAGCTTTTTAGGTTCAGTAATCTTGTAATTGGACCTTGCTGTATCAGCTACAGAAGAACCAAATTACGTGCAACATGGCTTTTGATGGAATTACACCAAACGCTGGTCTAGTTTTCCCACAATGAAGAGAGTACAATTTGATGTGACAATAAATTCTATTGCTATTCCTGCCAAAATCTCACAACAGTATTTAAGAATACAAGCTTTCCTAGCAATGTTACAATGTAATTCACAAAGTACTTGGATTGTAAAATTTGAATGGCTGCTACTGTGCAAAACCTGATGATACAATACTCAAAACTTGCATGTTTGAATACATAATTTCTGAGGCCATATAAATGGAGAGCAGTCCCGTCAAATATGCATTTGGTAAAATACATGTCGAAACCCTGCAAAATTAATCAGCTGTGTGCCTGGACCTGGTGCTTCAGCTAGACGTACGAGTGGGTTTCATTTTCTTTGCAGATGGAGACATGAAGAGCTTTCTTACTGAAGTAATGGGATCATCCACCTACCAAATGACAACCAGAAAGTTAAATCACCAATATGCCATAACTGTAGAATAGAGGGAATTTCACCAAAATACACCCCAAATATAATTGTATGCTTTATGTGAGATGGATAATATAAAATGGAGATGGCTACACATTCAAAAATCCCATCTGCATCACGAACTACTGATTAACATGGTAATGCTGTGATCCATTTAAGCGTGTCACAAACTCAACACAAGCTTTAGGGTTTCTTTTCTTCACTTATCTAAAGTATAATTGCACACCTATCGAGGGGTTGATGGAAATCATGGTGCAAAAAGTTACAAACAGATTGCATTGGATATCTCTATCACAGGGGTGTGCAAACGGTCGGTTCAGTTCCGAACCAAACTTGAAAAACCGAACAAACAAATTCAATATTTTCTTAAACCAAACCGAACCGAACATTCATAGAAACTAAATCAAACCAAACTGCAATATTTTGGTTCTGGTTGGTTTGGTTTCTATGAAACCAAATTTTATTTTTCAAATTTTTTTAAAGGTAATTTTGAGCTATATATTTTTTTTCTATATTCAACCACAAAATAACATCAAAAGCACATA
Source organism: Cnidoscolus chayamansa (assembly GCA_948266635.1). Classification (NCBI taxonomy): domain Eukaryota; kingdom Viridiplantae; phylum Streptophyta; class Magnoliopsida; order Malpighiales; family Euphorbiaceae; genus Cnidoscolus; species Cnidoscolus chayamansa. The sequence goes on from CAOGCB010739024.1 coordinate 4,184, forward strand.
TAAAAATTAGATAAAACTCTATTAAATATATGTAAGTCCCTAATTTAAAATACAATAAATATAATGTACATAAATGGGTTTGGTTTTTAATTTAGATTTCATTTAAAAATATGGGGTTAGGCCAATTGATGTTGGGCTAGATATATAAATGGGTAGGGTATTCTTTCAGTTATTTCAGTTCTTCAGTTTATTAATACAAAATAACCGAACCGAAAACCGAACATTTCTAAAAAAAACTAACTGAACCGAACCAATTTATCCAAAGAATCGAACCGATCAAACTGAACTGGCTCATTTCAGTTAGAACCGAACAATGCACACCCCTATCTACCACCCATCCCATCTTAAACATACCCTCACTTATTTTACTAACACATTAATGCTTCAAGAAAAACAGTCTAAGGTTCTTGTACCTTAATCATGGAAGTGGGTGAAGGAGTTTTAGTAGACGGGCTAGAATGCTCCTTTTGACGAAATAAAGCAGACAATGTCTGCTTCCAACCAGCTACCCCGTTGTCTGTTGATACAATCCAGGGGCAAAAATGTCTGTGCTGCCTGATTGGATCAAACTCCATTCTTTCATCTGGTATTTCTTTTAGCTCCTTTCCTGAAAGGTGAGAGGAACATGATTGACAAATTCTGTTGTGGACAACAAACTCTCAAGAAAGCAAAAAATTGAGAGCATTTCAACATCAACAGCAAATTATGCAGATACATTATAGCCTAAGATAATCAGGTTTCATCGTTTTTCCAAACCAACATAGAATTTCAAGCAGCAGCACGATTCACATTCTATCCCAATGAGATGAATGTTCTCCCATGGTTATGAGAAAATAGTATTATCAGAATCAGACAAATGGCTAATTGGGTCTTATAATTATTTTTTGTTTTCTTCCTAAAGACCATTTGATTTCTGAAATTTGGAAAATTTACTATTTAATCCATGTGTTTTAGTGAACTAACTAACTGGTCCTTCTATTTTCAAAAACATATTAGTTAATCCTAATCCTTTCAAACTGTTAATTATTAGCCCTTTTCATGAATTGCAGGGACTAATTAGTTGTTATTATGAAATTGCAAGAACTATATGGTTGTGATTTTGAAATTATAGAGACTAATTAGAGGAAGGATAATTCACACATTATTAACAGCTTAAATAATCAGAGGATTAAATAGTTAATAATTTGAAAAATCAGGGACTGAATAGTTAAACATTTTGTAAAGATAAAAAATAACTAGTTCTTTTTCATAAATAAATAAAAGAACCAAGTAGTTAGTTTCACTAAACCTTTCCCTTAAAAGTTTTATATTATATATAACTGAGTCAAAATAGTTGAACTTGTCAGCAAACAAGTTCCATGATCACTCCAATCTTAAAACGCTATCCAGATTACAGGAAATTTACTCGTTTTCGTTCTTTTTTTTTTTCCTTTTTTATGGGAAAAGTACTTAAATGTAAGTATGCTTTCCTACCATTCAGAAATTACTTCGAAAGATTTTAGAAGATGGCTGATTCCTTGCTAGAGAAATGGGATTTATCTATCACTACTTTTTCCAATCAATGGATGCAATGTTAAGTGTTTTTTCCCTCAACAATCTTACAATCACTGAGGAAAAATAACTGATGCAACGAACAGAAAGAAACCTATTTGTATAATTTCATAGTCCATCCTCATCATACTTCTCCTTGGAGCTTTTGATATTCACTTTAGTGTCTAGGAATTCATAAATCCTGAAATTCATTAATACCCATAAAACGTGTCTTGAGACCTTTTTATTTTCTTTGGCATTGAAGAGATCTTCAGATGCACACATGACATCTATTAGATGGCATCCGACCATGTCCAAATTTTTTACTAAAACATTAATTTGAAAAACTAGCTTCCAAGATATTTTACAGCTATAAGGGAGCAAAATAAAATAAAATAAAATAAAATAAAACAAAACAAAGAATTAAGAATTAAGACTTAAGGGCTTCAATGGAAAAACTTGTACCAGTAAATTCTTGAGAAAAGTGCAGTATGCAAAGACATTCGGACTGTCTAGGGTCATTGGTGATAGAAATAAAAAATAGAAGTCCAAAACATGTGATAATTTGGTTCAGTTAAATCAACGAGAAGCACACAAAAGAATGAACTTGATAAGTTAGCAGAGGAAGAGGTGAAAGTTGGAATTTGACTCTCACTTCGGTATAAAAATGAAGTTGCAAGAGAAACAAAGACAACAAAAGTCAATATTGCTCATGCATAACTACATGGGTTACAAGTGAAAAAGACTAGACAAATATATGCAACTACAGGTAAAACTGATAGGAAGATTTTTAAAGTATATAATTTAGTAAAAATCATATCATTATTCATGCCCAGAATCACCAATATAAAAATAATGGCTTTTTTTAATTGAAAACAATTTTGGAGCTCAATGCCAAAAAGATGCAATGCAAGATCATCTTTCACTTCATAATAACAGAGCAAGAGAGAAAAGAATGAAAATAATGATATATCATTTAGAGTAGTTGACCAAGAAAGAAGTGCATCTGTCATGAAGTAACAAACATTCTATTTAGGTCCAAAATCATTGTGAGGAGAATGGAACCACAGCATTGTTGCTTACCTTTACAATAGGCTGTAATTTCACTGTTCACCTGATTCTGTACTCTATTGTTGGTGCCTTCTTGGTTTTTTGCTCGTGCACTTGACATGTTTTGGATATAAGAATGAGTGTTACCTTTGGTTGAGTCCATCTTCAAAGTAGTATCTTTGTCACATAAAACATCTGCTCCTGGAACCTGTTGTTCATTGCAATTTTCAGAGGTAACCAAAGCTAATGTGTCACTGGAACAATTCCCATTTCCAGTGGTGACAGTAGCACTGGGATCTGGAACAGAAGATATTATAATTTGAGAACTACCCAAACTTCCTGCTGGAGAATCAAGCAACCCAGCCTTTTGTTCAATATCAGGCAACCTATAACTTTGATCAAAACCTTTTGCTACATCAGACTCCTTTCTAAGAGCAGATCCCTTTTCGCCACTTTCACTGTTTAAACTAGAGGACTGATCTCCGCATGATTTTTCCTGATCAGTTGTTTTGCTCTTTAACATCCCCACAGGTTCTGGAAGAGAAACTTGTTCACCAAAATTTTCTGTGATGCCATTTTCTTCCATACATATATTATCAGATTGAGACTGAGCTTCTAGGTCATTAAATTTACGATCCCTAAAACCAGAGTCATGAGAAAACCTGGCCCTTAAATTCCGTCCAATAACAGGCAATGAAATTGTTGCTTTGAAATTCTGCTTTGTTGGTGGTGGACCTCCAGCAATTGTTAAATTTAAAGTTGATGGTCTATCTATGGAAGATAATACTCCATTAGTGGCAGAATTTACAGCAGCTCCTCCGTCATGAACTTCATTCTCATTCCCTGAATCATGTCCATCTATTTTTCTACTATTCACTTCAGTGTACCCGACCAATCTAAACAGCTCTACTGGGCGTGGAACCGTAGTAAAAGTCCATAGTCCCACACTTGCTCCACAAAGCTTGCAATCTAAAACAGTAGAGTGAGGATCAGCTTGTAGCCCATTAAGTGCATTAGAACCTTCAGTCATCTCCACATTTTCATTAGTGGTGGCAGAATAACAACAGATGCTTGTATTTTGTCCATTAGTGACTACATGGGATGATTTCAAATTGTCAGCATCTGTAATGTGCTTCTTTGGTCTTTCCTTGCAGTCAACAACATAAGGCAGTGACCGTGGTTCCCAGCCACATAAACCTGTAAGCTTTTGTGCCTGCAAATACTAAAGTAGTCATTACTCTTCAAAAGAACTTTAAAAAAAAGGAATACTACCATCAATATGTTAAGGAAAGACATATGGAACAATAAATCATCACTAGTACCAATTATGTTGTTTGACCAATAATTTCTGAGATCATATCAAGTTGTACATTGTAAATCCATATACTGGAACAGAACTGACACTTAATGTGGAAAAATTATGTGCAAAAGTTATTACAAACAAATACAATAACTGAACCTGATAATACAAGTTAGCAGAATCAGCTTCACACTCATTTCCGAGGTAGTCTACTTGAGATATGTTGATAGATCCATTGCCATAATCCAAGGTTGGTGCCTCTCTAAGAAATTCTTCCAGCTGTGGGCTTTTCATGTATTCCACAGCTGAAGATGAAATCAATGGAAGGGCTAAAAGTTGTAAGAGAGCAGAAGAACGTTCTCTTAATTTATCAACTAAAACTGGAGGAGGAGTGGGAGGAAACTCTGCCAATCTTTCATCACAGGCATTATCAATCCAGGGACAATGTGATTTGTGTCCATTATCCAGCTTTAAGCTAAATACCATTGCTGCCTTCTCAACTGAAAACAGGGGAAAACAGTTTAAATCAGATATCATTTACAGCAATCATTTATAATGCATTCTGTAGGGAAAAGAATATGACATGCCTTGCTGCTGAGTCCAAGATGATGGAGTGGAAAAAAGAAGACGAGCTCCACAAGCTTCACAGCCTATAATATCCATATCCAAATTGATCCATCCCCTCCTTGCACAATTTACAGCACTTACCACCTAGTAATGATAGAGAAGTCAGGAACATACATGAGACCCATAAACATTAGGTGACTGGGAGAACAGGAGAATCGGAAAATGACTCTTAAATATAACATGATACAACAGGGACAAGAAAAAAATTCCAGTCTACATTCAGAAGAAGGATGCAGACTTTAGATGAGATATAGAGCAATTTAAGAAGTTTAATAATAAATATCAACGAAAATGCTAGGCAAAACGGGAAACCCACTTTTGACACAGAGGTAAACAAGGAGGACGCAGTTAAATGTTCCAATAAGCTAAAGCCTCTTATACTTTCACAAGAGAAAAAATAAACGCAGTCAAGGAAAATGCTACATTAAAGATTTATCGTCAATTTTTTACTTCTATTGGCAGACTTAGAAAAATGGTACCTATTGATGCTTGGTGAAGTATTAAAGTCAACATTTTCAATGTTCAGGGTAGACCAGTTCGCCATCAGTTAATTCTGTTCTTTTTGCTATCATCTTAAATAATTGGTTTATTTTCAAAAAAAAAATCTTCACTTCAACAAATGCGCTGAATAATAGATGATAAAATCAAAACTATTGAAGTTTATAATTACGTGATATAATAAGAATGAGTAGCAAATCTGAAAAGATGACCTTGGGCTTAGCAAACCAAGTCATGGACTTAAAAGTGGCAACTCTCCTCATGAGATCTCCTCTGTCCCAGGGTCTGCACAATGGAGCTTCAGCTAGACCTAATGACCGCTGAGATGACCCAACCACGTCCCTTCTTGTTCTAGGTTCCACTAGCGCCAATACAGACTCTGGATTGTGTCTCTTTTTTCCCCTTGATAACTCTACTCCAGATGAACTATAATACAAAACAAAACACCAACTAAATTCAAAACACAACAGAACCTTTACCTAAAAACGGAAACCGGTAGAAGTGAGCAGAAAAATCGAAAAACAGTGAATAAACTGAGAATAAAACCTAAATTGAACCCACGAATATAACAAACGGCGTATACCGCTACTTCGGTTGAAACCTATCAGCTAAAAATCTATAGAAAAAGTAATTGGAAAATAACAATTATCAAAGAAATAAAGGAAAAACAATCAGCTGAACACCTGATAACCCTACGCCAGATTCTTTTGTGATTCCTTCGTTTTCTGATTAACCAAACAGATAATGCGACGAGAAAGAAGTGGAAATAGATACCTGGAGGGATCGGAAAGGGATTTAGGGGAGTGAAAGAGCTTATCCATGATTGAGTGAAATCTCTTCTCTGGATCATCAGCCATTTTCTTCTCCGCTAGAACTCTTTTCGTGCAATTACGTGAGTTTAAGCTTTGAAGCCTCGAAAAAATTCTGCTCACTGGCAAATCGATGATGGTACGGACGCTTTTTGATGGCGGGCGGATTCGGGTCCGAATCTTTAACCCGATATGGATTATCGGATTTGTTTGGTTATGTACATCAAGTTAATATTACGAGAGATATCATACTTACTATTAATCTTATTAATTTAATTTAATCAGACATAATATATTTGATTAACTCTATTTAATTTAATAATAATTATTTAATTTCTATATTTAAATTAAAATAAAATATCAACATATTTAAACTTTATTCATTTTAAATTAATTTTATATTAAATTTTTATGCTGAATACTCTAAAAAAATTTATATTATTTTTAATTTTATATAATTTAATTTTAATTTTAAAATTATATATTTTATTATTACAATTAAAATTTATATGTTGTATATAAATTTATATATATTAATTGAAATTTATCATTATAAATAATATATTTTATATAAGACATATCATTTGCAATTAGAATCAGTATCTATATCCAAAATGATACAGATGAGTAAATATAAAATATCTAAAAGAGTAAAATAACTCTCTTTAATAAATTTGGCAAAATAATCCCATAACGCGCATTAATTAGACTCAGTCAATTATTTACTAAAAATATATGTCTTCACAAAATCGTAAGACTGCATATATTTAGTTTAAATTTAAAATTTATTTTAATTTAAATTAATTTAATTTTAATTTAAAATTTTAAACTGCAATATTGATATTTTGAATATAAATACACAGATTTATAAAATTTAAATATATATTATTTATTTATTTTGAATATAAAAAAATTAAAGAAGAACAAATAAATCAACAAATATTTTTAAAAAATAGAGAATTCTAATTTGGAACCTACACTTTGAACTTCATCCCCTTGAGTGTAAGTAACGGTCTGCTTCAAGAACTATCTACTTGAGGTAAATATCATTTTTTAATTTTGATTTGTGTAATATTATCATCTCTTAATTTAAAATTATAATATAAAACTCTCTTAATTATAAATATTATAATATAAAAATCATTTTTCACCTACTATAATCGATTAGCATATCATTACTAAAGTTAGTAATTTTTGACACAACACGTTTACACGACACGTAATTAAGCGGGTTTGAATTTACATTAAATGTGTTTGGGTCATAAATGAATTAATCCATTTATGACATGATAAAAATACAAGTCTAAACAGGTTGACCTTCTTAACTCGATTAGACACACAATAACACGTTTATTTAGATAGGTTAATAATTAACTTATCTTATATTAATTTATTTAAATATATTATAAATATTATGATTTATTTATTTAAATTAAATTTGTTAAATAATTAATTTTATTTAAAATAGTAATATTTTAATTTTAAATATCTATTTGTAAAATATAAAATCATCTCATC
>CAOGCB010739805.1:0-11438 GCA_948266635.1 Cnidoscolus chayamansa
TTTTTTACAAAATTAGTAACCAAATATTAAAAAACACAAACTGTTATCTTAAAGACATTTTATGTAAGACAGACCGCTTATATCTGTATGAACAACACATGGCAAGAAAACCATTTGAGTTGATCTTCAAGTTACAGTATAATTATTACTCCTCCCACGAGACAAAATACACTTCAAACTCGAGGTTCTATTTTTATCTAGTTTTTTTTTTTTTTTTACTTCTCAACTGAAGGTTGTCAATGACAAAAATATGCACAATTAGATGAAGATGCCTGCCAATATATGGCAATTCTCCCTGCTACTGCAAATATTGTTATTTATATGAGCATACAAATTTTCATACAAAACAGAAGACGCCCTCGGTGAGGCCATGAGCAGGTCTGGTCAATAGAGAAACCCCACATTGAATCAGCTATCTTCAACAGGTGTTTCGAAATTTCAGAAGACATTGGCAACTACAGAATTGGGACTCTGGCTCAAAAATTTGTCAAGAGCCTCCAATACAGAGAGGGAAAAGAGAAAGGAGAGAAGAAAAGAAAATCATAAACACCCTCGGATGTCTGCGATTGGGTGGGATTTGCCTTCATCTACATCAACAAAACCACCCCACATGAAGATTTGCGTCCAAAGCGGTGCCTGGATTTTTATCAAATGTACAACAATATCACAACAAACTCAAGGTGTACTAGATGTTTAGTTTGATTCATCATCATGGGCGCAAAAATAAGATGCTGCAATTTTTGGCACAGAGATGAGGATATCAATGGGCACTATAGATCATCTCCTAAGTCCATTCACACGTACACACACTTGAAAATGATAAATAGGAAAAGCCTCTTGTTTGTGCCATAGTATCTTATCAGCACTGTACAACATACTGGAGCTAATGTGCAAAAAGAAGTACCTCCCCATCACACATCATGATTACCAGTCATCTCTTCCTTCGTTTTGTTTCCACCTAGCAAATAAGACGACACAGAAAATTTAAGTAATAGAAGGACAGAAAATAGAGAAGGCTACTCCTATAGAACCAACACAAGCAATATAATAACCAAAATACCAACAGAAATGGAATTTATTTCTCAAGTATATGCTACAAATATTCTTCTCCATGCAAAACGCAAGCAAAAGGATTCCTTTTTCAAAGCATTTGACATAAACTCATTGGCTTTTCCTTGCATACAAAATATGCCATTCACACTAACATATACATGCTACAACCATCTTTCGTAATAATTCAGATGATTAGTAGGCTAGGGTTACAGATACCATGTCAGAAACTTGTACAGATAACACTTCTGTAAATAAGCAAGTTAGTAAAGTCAATATAACATGGTAACGCTTTAGACAGACACCCGCAAGTTACAAGTTTCTGCAACCATCAAAAAACCTTTACTGTTAAATTAGAACCCTTATATATATAATCCATACTCAGCAACCCACCACTAAACGTGAAAAGATAAAGCTAGGAAGTAGAAAAAGAATATTTGACACACATAACAGGGAACTCAAAACAATGTACATGTAAAGTTTTAGACAACTAAACTATAAGATCCCATCCTGAGTTCTAGGAGTATTTAGACACGTAATAAACAACAAAGATAGGGGTGAGCATTCAGTCGATTCGGTGTAACCAATAAAATCAAATAAAATAAACTTTTTTGAAATCTAAGACTGAACCGAAATTTAATAAAAACCGAAACAAACCAAACCTAATTATTTCAGCTCAATTCAAAATTCGGTTTTGATGTAATTTTGAGATGAACATGAAAACTCAATATTTTCCCCTAATTTCTACTAAAAATCCCATTTCAAATGGCAGTCAATTGAACTGAAATTAAAACAACAATTCCCATTAAAACGCATCCATCTCATCAGCAAAAAGATTATCATAAATTACAAAATTATCTAATCCATAAAACAAAAATATAATCAAAATAAATAAATTCCAAGGATGGCTACACGAAAAATCAAAATCAATTCCACAAGGAAAATACAACTTCACGAATGGACACCTTTTCCTCCTTCAGATCCTCCATCTCATGATAAAAAGACCATCAGCAAATGCTTCATTGAACATGCAATTTCTGGTAAAAAATAATATTAGGGGTGAGAAAAGAAAGATAGAAGAGAAAATGGAAAGGGAAAGGAGGACATCATTAGGAGTGAGTAATGTAATTTGGTGAGCAAAGAGTCAAAAAGAGAAATGACAACGGAAAACTTGGGTGGCATGAATGAAAGACGACTAGGGTTAGAAAATGGGAATTGTTGGACGTATGTAGTGTGAATAAAGGGTGAAAATTTGGAAAATGAGAACAAAGACAACTAGGGTGCAACTACATGAAAGCAATGGTGAAAATTTGGAGATTTGGAAAATTTCTTGTCAAAGAGAGAAGGAAAAAAAAAATTGGTGATGTAGATCGAATATGCAACCTATAGCATAACAGTGGGACACTAACCACCATGTCACTTCTACACATCTGCAACACGTTGTCAATTACTTTATTCAGTTGGTTCAGTTCGTCCATTTTTCTCCAAAAACTGAAACAAAATAATCGAAAAATCAAATAAACGAAAACTGAATTGATCCGAATAGTTATAAGCCCAAACTATAAAACCAAAATTGATCAGTTAAGTTTTTTCAGTTGGAACTGAATTCTGCTCACCCCTAAGCAAGGTAAGATGTAGGAATGCATTCTAATGAAAATCTACTATGGTAAGGTCCTGTCTGATTGTTGAACACGACATGTGTGTAATATAAGTGTTAGTGATAAAATAATTTGGCAGCATTTAAAGAATTCAATCATAAAGTTACAAGTTTCTTTAACCATCACGAAATCCTTTCACAATGAAAACAAAAAACCTTCGCATATAACATCCACATCCAGTAAATGACCAGTAAATATTAAAAATTTAAAGCTAAAAACAGATGGCCCATGCTTGCCATTGCATGCCCATTGACAATAAACTGGCACTTATGATAACCTTTTTTAGCTAAAAATCTGATAACAATAAAAGATTTACTCCAAAAAGGTCATGCAAATAATAGGGAAAAAAAAGGTACAGCACTTCAACAGTATGCTCGGATGGAAGTATAGAGATTTTATAGAGTAAGATGAAGTACAGTAATAGAAGGTCAGGTATCAAAACTTCCTCAATCCACCAATTTGGTGGATTAAAAGGTGGGAGTTTTGGAGGTTTTGAAACCTCTAAAAACTTTACATTTTCTAAAAAAACCTTGATCCCCAACAGATTAACATGTACCTATTACTTTTAAAGCCTTTACCTACCTCTAAAAACTCCATCCCAAACATAGTATATAGCATTAGTACACTAGTTAACCAGGATAAAAAGAGCACACTGACTATGATGAAAAACATCACACGAATTCAGCTAAACAATACAAACTTCAATTTATCAACAGAATATACAAGATCATACAATGGCTGATGCATAGACATTGCCCTCAATACAAACAGAAGCCATTTGCAGTCCCACCCTAGGTAGTAGGTGGTCCATTTCACTGCCACCTAAATATCTATTTGCTTTCAATCTAGCTGATCCCTAAGTATAAGATATAAACCATCAACTAGGATGAACAAGGCCACACCAACTAAGTTGTTCTCTCTCTCTCTCTCTCTCTCTCACGGTCTCACCCAACATGCAATGATCAATTAACCATGCATTTGTGATTTGTCAAATCCCTTGCTTTACCTTGAAAAAATACGCCTACACAGTTTTAATTTACATCATAAGCAGCAGCCACTGGCATGCTTGTTCAGAAACAAAAAGAAATCCTACATAAAATGCTAAACACCTGTCTCATATGCATTTTGTTTAACCTAGAGGTTCTTACTGAAAAGATAATAGGCAAGTCAAGCCAATGTTTACATAGCAAAGTACATGTATGAGGCTTATGTTGCAATAGAATTGAACAAGCAAAAAGTCATTTGATGGAGGCTTCAAAAGAAGAGCAAAATTCTTCCATGTTTTCAAACTTCTTAAACATGTAAAGTAACAACTAGGCTGAGGGCCCAAAGGAGAATCCGAAAACGAAAAGATGTGATCCTTACATTATGCACATGAGATAGCACATTCAACTTTAAAATTGAGACTTAAGAGGCCTTAGAATTTAGTACCAGAATTTGCTATTAGCAAGCAAGCACATAATCAGGCCAGGAAAAACTTAATACAAATCAATGCAGCTGCAAAATCAGCATAGAATGACATTTATTCTTTTTACAATGTGTTTACTTTTGTAATCGTATGTGATGTCACAAGTCCAGTATTTATGCCTCAATCATTATGGCTCCTAGCTATTTCTTCGATATCAAACTAGGAAATTTTTACCATGTTCATTAGAAGCCACTACACATCTACACCTTCAAACCAGCTGGCACTTTTATCATTAGTCACATCCCTTATGTGAGACAACTGAACCTCAGTTTTATGTGGAACTCCCTCTAAGCAACATTAAGGTTGAAAATTCAACACATTCATGATGGAAAAATTACCATTTCAACATACGCAATATCATTCATGGAAGTGACAGCAAAAATAACATGAGATGCGATCCTTTATGGTCAACAAGCCTTTAATTTTGATTAAGAAGGTGAAAACGGTGGAACAAAAGGCTGGGCCCTTCCTAAAGAAATCATCAGCATATGCTGCAAGACATGACCATAGCAATTGACAGAAGAAGATTGCCATGCAATTCCTGTATGGTTATATGACAGAGAAAGTAGCAAAGATTTTGAAAGACCAGAGCATGAGGTCTAAGTCTACAAGCTGCACATAGCCCTATAATACTGGTAATGGAATATCACTTGATTAAAAATGATGGAAAATTGGAGAGAAATCAATATTGTTGTAAAAATAAGATCACAACCACCGAAACTGCCAGAACAAAGAATATCATCACATTATGAACCCAAGACAATCACAGTTCCTCATCTCCTTCACACTGATAAAACAACATGATAAATTTGATCCCTAGGCCCTAGCTATCCATCCACACCTGGTGTTGTACCAGGGATACTGGACACAACGCTCACCTTGGCCTCAACAGATGGTGATACTGGGAATGCATTCAAAGTTCTTTTGGCATCATCATCAGAGGAACAATCAAAACACAGAAAGTGATCCAACTTTTTGGCTTCTTCAATTGTCTTACCCATACAAGAAGGATGAAACCTGCACCATGTTAGCAGAGCAATCAGGGAAAAACAGTTTGTAGTGCTGTTAATTACTGCTACTGCATAATCCATCAAAAACAAAATAACAACCAAAAATAGACAAATTGTAGTATTTGCTCAACAAGTAAATAATATATCACAACTTCAAAAGTGCATGCCACTTAAATAAGTGCTCAACAATCAAATCCCTGTTCCCATCAATTTCCATAATGTTTCTACTTAATATTATATAATCAGCCTTAATCTCCATCTAGTCAACTCAGCTCAATGGATCTATCTATATTTCCACCTGATTAAGGATAATAAAGGAAAGTATTGCAAGATTTAGTTGATAGCAGAGTAAAAGCAAATAACTGAAAAACACATTTAGCTATGAATAAGACCCAAAGTCCAACATATATTGGGTACTTCATCTAAATCTATAAATAACCTACAATTAACAAGCTTTGACAGACAAGAAACACAACATGAGCATTAATCCAAAAACAAAAATTCAAAGAACCTATCAAGACTCTATATGATCTTTCATAATATTATTGAGTAAGAAAGTTCATGACTCCCAATCGTAATAATGATAAATGATGTTAAAATATATGCTGAAAAATGCCGGGTAAATTGCACCATCTATCCCTCAACTATGGGGTCACTTTCATTTCTACCCTCAAATTTCACTTTCTTAAAATAAAATCATTAATCTAACCTAACATTGCATTGACCATCCTTTAGACCAGATTCTAGTAGGAGCTCCAGCCAAATGCTTACATGCACTGTCCAAGCTGGCATTTTTAAAACAAAAAATGTCTAAGACTCCTCATTTAGCTTACTCAATTCTCAGCTTATATATATAAATATAATTATTATTTTTTCTGTAAAATTTTTGCTGTTGACGAGGAACGGAGAAACAGAAACTAGTTGGTTGGTTTCTTCTTCTTCTTTTTCCTCTTCCCGCACTTAGACCTGTGTGACTCATCTTCTTCCTCCGTCCAATTCAATTTAGCTTCTAAGCGCAATCATAGATTTTTTCTTTTTAAAACTAGCAAGTCAGTGTCCAATCCTAGCATTGATTTTCCTTTTATTCCAAACAATTGTTTACTTTGGTTTCTGCTAAGGGCTTACCCATTAATCGTTAATTCGGCAGTGAAATTAGTGTTATGGATCACCCGCTAGCTATTATAGTTTAATTCATCCTCTGATGGCCGCTGCTGCTGCTAACAAGAATGACACTATGATTGGGGGTAGGGATATGGTGCACATCGTTATTATAACTACCAACTTGGATGATGTATCTGTAGAAAGATATCACGAGCTCCTCAGTGAGCTTGATCACAAGAGCGCTGCTCGTGAGGTAGCTAAGATGTCCAAGTCAGAATTGCAGGTTTCATTCAATCAATTAAAGGCACTTGCACATAAGGCGATCAAGAAGCAAGACGAGAGCGCGAGATAGCAAGATGAAGGTCTGTGCGAGAAGGATGAGGCTTTGAAAGAGAAGGGGAGATGATTGAATTGATAAGGTAAAAGAGGAATCTGTGAAGCAGAGATGGGAGATTAGGAAGCAATTAGATGAGAGTAGATCCCAACAAAGGAGGAGTCTCAGACTTTTTTGTTCTAAAAATAACCAGATTGGACAGTCCATGTAAGCACTTGGCCAAAGCTCCCACTAGAATCTGGTCTCAAGGATGACTGATGCAACATGTTAGATTAATGATTTTATTTTAAGAAAGTGAAGTTCGGGGACAAATGAAAGTGACCCCATAGTTTACGGAAGGATGGTGAAATTTACCAGAAAGACGAGCTGAAACTATCCCCAAAACCAATATGACACATTTTAAGTAAGCATCTGCAATAATAACCAGTTTTTGCTTACATCTAAATATCAGGTGTTCAATTACCTTGACCATCAAGCATTTGAGAACAATTCAGTTATAGATACCGGATATGATTAAGATTAGGATTAGAATTTAGTTAATTCGTTGAAATTGAAATTCTAAGTTAGCAGAAATTAGAATTAGTAGGAATTAGTTTATGGTAGGAGTCGTAGGACTCTTTTGTAATCTCTATATATAGAGACAATAACTTATCAGTAAAACAAGCATATTTTGTATTCAAAATTTCCGAGATTCAAACCTCCCTTCCAACAAGTCTTTAGGTATATTGAGTTCCACCTTAAGGGCTCTTATTCCACAGCCACATAGGGTCAGCCAGAAGAGGTCAAAATAGGAACAAGGATAAGACTCTTGTGGAAGACAATCTTGTAGCTCATCATCCCATGATACAATCCTTAACCTAGGAACATAATTTGGTATTAGAGCTAGTTGTCATAGGATATTCTACATACACAAGAAATGAACTCAGGTGTCTTATCCAAGAAATGTATGCAAAGAATAGGCTAGGATAGTGCTAGTGGAGTCTTGTTTGGACTTTGGAGACTCAACTTTAAAACTTATTCTGGCAAATGCAAGGGACACTTGACAGCCTGAGTAATAGCCATGGCAAGGAACCAAATGTGGGAACTAGAAGCGGCATTAACCATCACAATCACACCAAGGAGATAGAAAGTAGAATGGACACACGAATTGGCGTTGGGCAGTGCCAAGATATACTATATTGGATTTTCAAATATTTAATGAATCTGAAAATCTGAGAATCTGTTGAGTTGGTTACACCATTGTGAAAATTATTTTTAGGGAGAATAAATGTGAAGTCCTTGGGTTTTCAGGGAATTCACTACTTGGACCCTATTTCAAAATCACTCAACTAAAATGTCAATGATTTTACAAAATCAAACTCCTTAGTCCTTCTGTCAAATGAATTGTTAATCAATTTGTTTTGACTTTGGTTAGAGAGACTAAATAGTATGAATATTTAAAATTACACGGACTAATTAATATAAATATTTAAATTATAGAGACTAAACAATATTAATATCTAAAGACAGTTAACAATTTCTTTGACAGTAGGACTAAAGAGTTTGCTTTTGCAAAATACATGGATGTTTTAGTTGAATCATTTTGAAATAGGGACCAAGTAGTGAATTTCCTAAAAACTCAGGGATCTCATAGCAATTCTCCATTTTTTTAAACCAAAAACACAAGAGAAGGATAAGGTGAGATTGGCAGCCTTTCATCTATTGAGAGAGTCATAGTCATGATTTTACTGATTGGAGCAGGAGGACCAAAGGATGACTTGGGAGACATTTAAAGATTCTGGTACATTGGTCCTCCACCTCAAGCCAACCATAGGCAAGTTGGCTAAACCAAAACAGCTAGGTATAATCAAGGATTACTAGCGGAAATTCCAGAATTTGTTGGCTCAGGCAACAACAGTTCAAATAGGCCAACAAGTGGTTTTCTTTTTACAACAAGATGAAGGCATACGCTTGGATATGGAGATGCAGACCCCGCCGAATTTAGTGATTCCCATGAATCTAGCACAAGCATTTGAATGGAAGTAACAACTGGAAAGAAATAGTGAATGGAAAGCAACTTCCTAGTTCGTTGCACAATCTATAACATTTCTTTCTGATATTACGAAGAACCATCTAGCACCAAATGCGAGCAATGTGTTGTATACAATGTACCAAGGGCTTTTGACTTAAGTGTGTTGTTTTTTAAATTTATATATCTAAAGATGTTGAGTGAAAAAATATTTACCAAAATGTGGTGTTTTTTTACTGGTCGCAAGTTTAATTCACGTCTAGCAATTTTTTTTTTTTAATTCTCAAGACGCGATTTTTAATAGAAGCGATTTAAAATTGCGATTATATAAAAAAAATTAATATTGTACCTTAAGACCCTCTACATATATAAAAAGTATAGATTACATTAAGTCCTCCACACCCCACACCCCAAAATAAATAATAAATAAATAAAAATAAAAGAAGACTAGATCAGACTTAACCTATCACACGAATTTGTTGATAATGATATGCATAAAGCCATTGCCATTTGAAGACTAAAACTTCAAGTTGGTTCATACTTCAAGCATTCCATTTGACAAAAGAAGTTAGTAGCATACTATATGCAGTTGTCAGTGCAATTAATCCTTTGATTTACACTTTTCCTGAACCAAATTTGACGTAATGGCCCTTATTTTTTATTCTCCAAGCATATTACCTAGATTGGTCTTTTGTCTGGAGATATGTACCAAGCCACGAATGAAAATGATCTTGATTTTCTCACGTAATTTTGCTGATGGGCAAATTGATATTGTTAATTGTCACTAATCTGATATAGTAACTTGACATGTTGAGCCCACACACTAATGACCATGCAAGACTTGACGAATAAACTTATCAACTACTAGGTAAATTAATTTAACATGAATAGTAGAGGAGCTACAGGAAAAATTGCAAATAACCTCAACATGTGAAACCATGTATTATGAAAATGCGTGTGTGTGTGTTGGTGGGGGGGGGGGGGGGATGAAAGAGAAGTTTGACAAAACCGTACTAGCATGAGTGCATGACAGCTCAATGATATTCTCAACATGTTACAGGTTGTTGAAGTTGGCGCATAACAAATAATCTGCTGCCTAGGAATAGCTAATAAAGCCTGCAGATTGAAACTTTAGCTCCA
Source organism: Cnidoscolus chayamansa (assembly GCA_948266635.1). Classification (NCBI taxonomy): domain Eukaryota; kingdom Viridiplantae; phylum Streptophyta; class Magnoliopsida; order Malpighiales; family Euphorbiaceae; genus Cnidoscolus; species Cnidoscolus chayamansa. Next base: position 9,770 of record CAOGCB010739805.1, read on the forward strand.
CAAAAGCACCACCATGAAGGACGCAAACTTTCTAAACCAAAATAGAAGGCACTATTGCAATCAAAGGAGAGCAATCATTTGTCTTTGGAATATTACAAGTATGCCATTTAGACAATCAAAAATCTAAATGCACCATTGCACTTGATGAATACAGTCATACACACACATCTCAAAGACTTGCTATTAACTAAACTTGTACGTAGAAGCACAAATGAGCTACGTGAAGCTTTGCAATGGATAGTTTGGCTCATATATGAAATGAGTTTTAAATTAAGACATAAGCTTTCTCATTTATCAAACAAAATTTGGATAGTTTGTCAAAGGACCCAAAATGGAGCTAAGGGTTCTCCAAAAGGCTTGAAAGTTATAAATGATACCATTCAGAAATTTATTCAAAATATCTTCAAATGATTATTTTTCAAAAAATTCAATATAGCTAATAATGCTAATTATTTGATGTTTGTAGATGCTTAATGTTTAGGGACCTTACTATATGCATATAATTAGTTCTAATAAGTACTACTTCAGTACATTGTAAACAAATGTGTCTGTTAACTTATAAGCACATGCTGAAGGCATCCACATACAACCTGAGTACCTGACTCAGACCCATAAACAAGGTAATTCAAGTGCTTGAACCTCATTATAGTTCAAGCTCGGTTCACTCATTAATAACCTTACATGAGCTAGTCCTTGCAGAATCATGCAACTCACAAGCTTAATGGCTCATTTGTAGGATATGTATTGAATGCTCAATATGCATTAGGAGAAGGTTTCACAAACATAACAAGATACACACAAGACTTTCATTTATTATCCGCAATGGTTGAATGATCATTACATACCCACAAAGGCGTCCAGATTGCACCAATTAATGTCTTTGGTCACATTGCAAATGAACACTAGATTTGTAAATACTATAAGATGGACATACTTCCTTTGAACATTTAGGTAATCATAAAATTGGCTCACTTACTTTAACAAAGGGTTTAAACAGCCGAATTGAGGTGCAAACTGAGCGCAAGTTTACAGTTATATTGGTAACGTAGATATCACCATGAAACAGGTGATAAACAGACCAATAAAACAAAAATGTCCAAAATTCATGTGGCTTCTACAAATTAAAGATCAGCAGTTCAAGTAAATGTAGTCCTTGAAATTTACTGCACATAATATTGTTAAAAACGAGAGAGTTTGCAAAAAATTTACCAATCTTTGCAACCTTCGCACTGCACCATTAGATCATCGGGATTGTACGGCATCTCACATTTACAGTAACTTACAAAGAAGGGAAAAAAAAAATCTAGGTCTCAGTTGAACAATACAATTACTTCAACACTTAACACCCCATAATATCAATTTAAAAAAAAATGCATAAGACTACTTACACAGCTACACGATCAGGGGTGAACCCGCCAGTGGCAGCCTTGTATTCGAATCTACAGAAGTAATCCTCAGCTCCAACATTTTCAAGCTTAGTATAGTTCTTGAAGGAGTGCACGATGCACTTCCCTTCAATTGTGTGTGCACTTTGCACATCGTAGTGGTCAGATAAGAAGAGCTCTTTTGCCCCGTGGAATTGACGGCGACCACCAATGGACTCCTCAGGCCGATAATACCACCGTACACGGACTTTGACGTTATTGCGATGATCGGCCTCAATTTTCTC
>CAOGCB010740391.1:0-11370 GCA_948266635.1 Cnidoscolus chayamansa
TGATCACCTAAAATTAATATTGATTTATTGGAGATCTAACAAACTGAAGCTCTGCAGTGGTAGACTTCTAAATCAGGTACACTTCTCCTCAAACTCTATCTCTTTTAAATTAAAGTATCTCATGCATACTTCTTCTTCTACTCAAACTCTAAGCCAAGCATAATGCATATATCCCATTTAATTAAACAGATCTAAGCTAAATGCCCGGTTAATCAATAATCGAGGTATTTGATGCTCAGATCCGAACCTATGGGCCAAAAGTGTCTAGTTAATCAATAACTAAGGCATATCACCCATAGTTCGAACAAATCTGGCCTAAAAGGCCCAAATAAAATCAGATCTGGCCTTAAAGGCCCAATAAAACCAAATTTGGCCCGAAAGGCCCATAAATTCCCAATTAGGCCCAAAGGCCCAAAATTCTCAATTTGGCCCAAAGGCCTAAAAATTCCCAATTAGGCCCAAAGGCTCAAAACTCCCGATTTGGCCCTAAAGGCCCAAAACTCCCAATTTAGCCCTAAAGGCCCAAAATCCCAATTTGGCTCTAAAGGCCCAAAATCACAATCAGGCCCTAAAGGCTCAAAATCACAATTTAGCCCTAAAGGCCCAAAAATCACATTTAGGCACCAAGTGCCCAAAAAAAATAAATCAGGCACCAAGTGCCCAAAAATAAATTTGGCAACAAAAAGTCCAAAACCCATTTTGGTACTAAGTACCCAAAAAACCAAAGCCCTTTTAAAAAGGCCAAACCCAAACTACGTTGACTTTGATCCCTTATTCAATAAGAGGGTACGTAGGCATATTGGGAATAAGCCCCAAATAACAAGTCACCATTTTTTAAATCATTCATAATTTCCAGTTAAATTAAAGCATTTTTTACCCTGCATTTCAGCCACATTTAAAATGGTTAGTTATTTGCATGACATGGTCTCGGGATCCACCTCAGGTTCAAAGACTTGCTTTAATCTATTTGGGCTAATTAATCTAATTAATTAGGTTAATTAATTAAAAATGAGTCACATAGGGTTTTCCTAGTTTACCCTAAAATAATTAAATAAGGTGACGACTCACACACATCCACGTGCATTCATCCCTATTATATTGCACTTGCATACATGGCATGCAAGCATCTTCGGGGAGGAGTTCACAGAATACACTAATGAAGATTAGAGGATAATATCTATAAATGGAAAGCAATAAACATACTTCACTGTGCTCTTGATTTCAATGAGTATAACAGGATTTCAGGATGCGAACCTGCTAAAAAAATTTGGGATAAGTTGGAGGTGACCTATGAAGGCACAGGCCAAGTAAAGGAAACAAAAGCCAACATTCTGGTACGTGATTATGAGTTGTTTCAAATGAAGGAAGGTGAAACAATTGTTGAAATGAGCACAAGATTCACTGACCTAGTAAATTTGCTCAAAGCACTTGGAAAAACTTTCGAGGAAGAAGAACTAGTCAAGAAAATTCTGAGATCACTACCAAGATCATGGGAGGCGAAGATCATAATAATCTTTGACACAAAGGATTTTTCAAGATTCAGGTATGATGAACTAATTGGTTCTATAATAGCTTATGAAATTATGTTTAAAAGGATCTACAGGAAAAAGAAAGTTCTAAAAAAGGAATTGCCCTGAAAATCAATGAAGGGAAAAAGAAAAGTGCTGCACTTATCATTGAATCAAGTGATTCAACTGCTTCATCAAGCGATGATGAAGAAATGGCAATGCTTGCTAGAAAATTCAGAAGAGCCTTCAAAAGAGGTGGAGGAAGATAAAAGAAATTTTTTAGAAAACATGTTGCTTATTTACCCGCAAGTATACGGATCGCAATGTAGTAATAAAAATATCGTTCCCATGAGGAACGAGTTATGTCCATCTATTACTTTTTTTTTATGTCATGTTTGCAATAACACGGTAATTTGATAAATTATTTCCTAATTCTAATAAGAAATCTAGATCTTAATAATTTATCATAAATTAGATTTAAAAATACAACAAATCAAGTAACAATGGATCATGCCTTCGTAAAATTTTTCCCTTAATCAAAACTCGGATTTTATAAACTTAATGTTCTTAAATGCAATCATAAAGTTTTAACCAACCTCTCGGCCTGTATTAAAATCATGTTATACATCTACATCTAGATGTATTCAATTTCTTAATTTAACAAAAGATTAAACTACAATCTTGCCTTTTGATTATTTCAACAAGTTAGATTCAATTTCTGTCAAAATAAGTTAAATGTTATATCATGCACTTTGTTTTAATCATTATCATACTTAAGAACAAATGTTATATTATTGATATGGAATGCTTGATTTCTTTCTGAGAATAAACAAACCATTAAAAAAGAAATAGAAGATCAATAATAGAACTTTAAGAAGTATTTTTATTCATAAAATCCACATTTACAATGCTAGTTTTGACAAGAGTGATAAAATACAACAAACAGGAGATCTTAATGAACAAGAAGGAATTAACAAAGTTGAAATCACTTCTCGCATCTATGAGGACGTCACACCTCGAGGAATCTCTTGATTTGTTGTTAGACTTGATCGCTTGAAGGACTCTCGCCTCTTCTGAAAATATGACTTGAGTTCTACTTCTGGTTTCTTGATGTTCTTGATTCGTAGATAGATTTTCAGATGCCCTAGGCTTCTCCCTTTGGTGTATATTTATGGATTGGTGGTTGGAAGTTATAATGCAGTTGGTTGATCAATTGGGGCGATTCTTAGCCAGTTTTTGCAATTATCACCGAATGGAAGCTTTGAAACAACATGACTCCTTGACCAGCCCTTCATTTTTGCCATGATTGATACTGTGTCGTGACCATGCCAACGGAAGTCACGATAGCGACTTGATCTAAAAGGTTTCTGTCTGTTTTTTGGCAAAGTCGCGATCGCAAAGTCCTTAGTTACGCTCGCGACTTCTTTTGCCAAAGGCACTGTCTCAGATAGTTTCAACTCGCGACCGAGGGATCTTAGGTCGCGCTCGCGACCTTTTCTAGATTTGCTCATTTCGTCCAGAAATGCACCATTTTCAATCCAATTATACTGCATTTTCACATCCATGCTTGGCTTTATCACCTGCAAGCATTCTAACCCAAAACTACACAAAAACAAGTAAAACATAACACAAACACAATAATTCACACAAAATAACACAACGAAAGGTAATACTTTGGCAATGCCATCAAATTCCCCACACTTAAGCTTTTGCTTGTCCCTAAGCAAAACAATACCTGAGATGCAATAAACTTCATGAATTATGTTTGACAGATTATATGTTACTTTTCTATTTGAATTATTGAAGTCATGTTATAAAGATTAAAACAATATTGAAAGTGAACTTAATGGTTTAAGTAGAACATACCATGTGGAAAAACTGTAGCAAACAAAATCTAGAGTTAAAGATCTAACCACACTTAGATATGGAATAAATAAATTTCCTTTGTATTAAAATAGAGAATAAGAAAGTGCTTAGAACACTTAGATTTTCACTTGTATTGATTCTCATCTCAAGGCATTTTTAGGTATCCTATTTCTAAATCTCAAAGTGTTTGCATTTAATGCTCCATACCACTTCTCACCTTTTGTCTCTCAAAAGTGGTTGCATTTTATGCTCCATACCACTTCTCACCTTTTTCATCTTTTGTACTATCTCATAGGATTGCGCTTGTTCTTTTCTTTCTTATTCACATAGAAAAATCTCAAAGTGGTTGCATTTTATGCTCCATACCACTTCCCACCTTTTTCGTAACGATTTTTTTTCATTTGACAAATTTATGTACATTATTTTACAAAACTTAATGACACCATTAAACTTTATTAGTAGTGATAAATCTAATGCAAAACTCATGGAAAATAAAGAAAAATTCAACTTAAGTTATCACCTCAAGCTAGCACCTCTAGGTGCAACATAACCTAACTTTGTTTTATTCTTTTTATTATCCTAAACATACCTATAATTCACTATATCAATATTCTAGAGTAGTTCAAGATGTCATAAGAAACTCACTAGTTGTATTGAGGGCTATGAATGCTAAGTTATTTATAGTAGTAGATGGGGCTATTATGGTAAAGTTGAAAGCAAGACTCAATTTCCTATAATAGATTTTTAAGGCACAATAAATGAATAATGAGATAGATAAATGTGTAAGACAGGTTAAAGGGGGAAAGACTGATTAGTATAAAATAAGTTGTGATGGAGGCCTATACTATGATGATAGAATATGTATTCCTCAAAATAGTAGTATTAGACAAACCATACTTGAGGAGGCATATAGTAGTCCATATAGTATGCATCCAAGAAGTACTAAAAATGTTCTAAGATTTTAAACAAAAATACTAGTGGTTAGGGATGAAGAAAGATATTGCAAAATATGCAAATAGATGTTTGACATGCATGCAAGTTAAAGCTAAAAATTTGGTTCTATCATGGTTGTTGCATCCTATACCCATACCAGAGTGGAAGTGGGATCATATCAGTATGGACTTAGTGAAAGGTTGACCTTTAACATTGAAGAAGCATGATTTAATTTAGGTAATTATTGATAGATGGAAGAAATTAACACATTTTTGCAGGTTAAACCTGACTACTCATTAGATAAATTAATCGAATTATATATAAATGAGATAGTTCAGTTACCCTAGAGTGCCCTCTTCCATAATTAGATAGAGATCTAATGTTCTCTTTTATATTTGAGAAAAAGCTCTATGAAGCACTGAGAACCAAATTGAATTATAGCGTAATATCTTAACCCTCCAGAGCTAGATTATATCCATAATGTGTTTCATGCATCTATGCTAATGAGATACAGATTATATCCCTCACATGTGATATCAATGGAGAAAATAAATGTGCAACCATATTTGACTTGTAAGGAATAACCATTTCAAATTCTTGCAATAGAAGTTAAACAATTAAGAAATAAAGAAGTCCCATTGGTGATAGTATTATGAAGAAATCACAACACAGAGGAAGCCACTTGCAAAAGTGAGGAGGTTATACGGTGGTAGTACTATCAGTTGTTTACATAGAGAATTTCGTGGACAAAAGTTCTTAAGAGGGGAAGGTTTGTCACATCCACTATATTATATCTAATTATAATTATGTGACATTATGTTAGAGACACTATATTAACAATAGAATGTTAGCAATATCATGAAAATCATGTTTAGGATTAAAATTAAGTATGGTTAAGTAGCACTAGGAGAGGTTCTAGCTTACATCGACATACTAGTTTAACACCGAGGTACTTAAGATTTAAATTTTAATTAATAAATGAAAACATTACTTTAAGACATGTTTAATGATTTGAAATAAAATTTTAAAATAAGCTACACAAAGTTATCAAAATTGCTAATTAAAGTTACTTGATAAAACGTAAAAAGCGCAAAATGGACTAAGTGGCAAGTATGCTTCTACACACGGGGACTGAAGTGCAATTTAAAAATAAGGCTTGAAATACACATGAAAAATAATTGAATAATACATAAACGAAGCTTAGTAGGTCAATTTACATAATCTTAAGTCATGGTACAATATAGAAATATAAAAAGTTAATGATAGAGATTAAGAGACGTCCAACGGTCAAGAGACATCCAAAGCTTAGGAGTTCGACAAAGCCAGTGATCCTTTACAAGGTATAGGGGGTCCTATGACACATTCATGGACCAAGCGGGTGGAAGTGGCATTGCAAGGTTTGATTATGGAACTTCAAGAGCAAGAGGTGATTCAAATCAACTCTAACATAAGTCCTAAGCCCATGAATATCATATATCAAAGTGGGGACGAAGCAGTAGACATCAGTATTGGACTGATGATGTCAAACGAGGGAAGCCCGCCAATCACCAATCTAAGCTGTCAGCCTTACTATCAGCCTTTACTTGTTTTGCATTTATTTTTTCATTTTTACTTTCTATGCCGGCCATATATGTATTTAGGCTGCTAGCCAATGTGATAGGACGATATGTTGTCTATAAATAGCTTGTTTTGACAGCTGAAACCCAATTAGGGTTTATTTTATGATATTTTGTTGAGAGAACTCTCTCTTCCTTTGGTTTTTGCGAATAGAACTGCTTTTGGATTTCTTCATCTAATGCTTGGAGAGATCGACCTTGATAACTTAGGTTCTAATTGACAGGTTCGATTGGGGTCGGGTTACGCGCTATTCTTCAATTCAATTTTGATTCTAAGGTTTGGAACGTCTATTGATTGTTGGGTCTTAGATCTATATCTGAGGTTCGTGTCATTTGGTATCAGAGCTCGTGGTTCATTGAATCGAGTAAAATCTACCCTTGTTCATATTTTTGTTTATTAATTACTTTCGTGTTACATCTTCTCTACCTTGTTCTTCAATTCCATTGTTCATTGTTCAGTTGGTATCAAAAGAGTTTTGATTTTCCCAACTACACTCTTCATTCGGCTAATAGATATTCGATTGCCGTTAATTTTGTTCGAAGAGTTTTAATTATCCGAATTGCAAAATTCCTAGCGTGAGATTTCAGTGAAACCTGGTTGTTTATCATTCAAAAAAAAAGGAGAAGAAAAATTCATATAAAAAAAGGAAAAAGAAAAAAATCGTATAAAAAAAATAAAAGAAAATTCATGTCAAAAAAAAGGAAACACAAATTCGTTTAAAAAAAAGAAAAAAGAAGGTTGTTGAAAATCGATTGAGATTCCGTTAATATCTTCATTTGTTTGCTTATTCGTTTGAGTTCATTATTTTTTTTTCTTGTTACATTGTTCATCTTCCATTCAGAGTCTTTTGGTTTGTAGTTTTTATTTGTCGTTAGAATTCGGAGTTTATCTTAGTGGTTTATTTGAAGATGTTTCGTTGATTTAGTTTTAGAATAAGAACTTGCAAAGGAAAGTAGAGTGGTGAGATTAATATTGAAAGAAAATCCAAAATTGTGTGAACGACGAGAGAAATTTTCATCTGTGAGTGAAAATAGGTGAGGGAGTGACTTGTGGGGCCTTATTTTATATTGTTATTACTAATGTTCTTTGTTGCAGCAACATGTCTGATCACATTTCATCTGACAAAGAGAAGGGAGTAGATGACAATAAGTTGATGTTTGATACATTGTTGGGTGAGATGAGAAAGATGATGAGGGTTGAGTTAAAACCGGTCCATTAGAGAATGGATAAGATTGAGCAAAATAGGGAGCCCATAGTTACCACTTCAGTGGGTCGAAGATTTGAGAGGCACCTAAAGAGGGGAGTAACATTGGAGAAGGAAGAGGATATTGAATTAACATAGTATAATTTTGTGATGGGGAGAGATAATACCCAAAGGAGAGATAGCAATTTGGGTAGCATAAAGATGAAAATAACTTCTTTTCTGGGGAAGAATGACCCAAAATTATATTTAGAATGGGAGAGAAAATTTGATCATATATTCGAGTGCCATAATTACTCGGAGGATAAAAAGATTAAACTTGCAGTAGTCGAATTCACAGATTATGCGAATGTATGGTGGGATCAACCGGTTTAAAACAGGAGACAATATTGGGAAAGACTTGTCCGCACTTGGGATGAGATGAAATCTATCATGCAGAAAAGGTACATTCCTGCTCATTATTATAGGGATTTATATAGAAAATTGTAGAGTTTGACATAGGGTCCATAAGTGTAGAGGATTACTACAAAGAGATGGAGATGGCCATGATTAGAGCTAAAGTAGAAGAGGATGACGAAGCTACAATGGCTAGATTCATTGGTGGATTGAATAGGGAGATTGCTGATATTGTTGATCTACAACATTATATAGATATTGAGGAGTTAATGCATAAGGCAATTAAGGTTGAGAAACAATTGAAGGCAAGGAGTACTTAAAGGTATAATTCAGCTTCCAATTCTTCTAGATATAATTAAGCTTCCAATTCTTCATGGAAATCAAATTGGAAGAATAATAAACCATCACCGAAAACTAAGGAGGAAGAGAAGGCTAAGGCCCTAGCATCTATTTCAAAACATAACACTAAAAAACAAATTTATTTTAGATTATGTGATATTAAGTGTTTCAGGTGCCAATGATTTGGGCATATTGCATCTCAGTGTCCAAACACTAAGGTAGTGATTCTTTTGGAGGGTGGTGACGTGGAGAGTGTGAGTTCAGGGGATGAAGATGACATGCCTTCATTGGAAGAATGTGGTGATGTGGATATGGAAGGTCCTGTGAAGGGAAAATTTTCTTATTACTAGGCAGATTCTTAATACTCAACCTAAGAATGAGGGTGATGAGATACAACGAGAGCACATTTTTCATACCATATGCCATATGAATAACAAGGTGTGTAGTTTGATTATTGATAGTGGAAGCTATACAAATGTTACTAGCACTTTATTGGTTGATAAGTTGAGTTTGAACATTGAAAAGTATGGTCAGCCTTATAAATTGCAGTGGTTGAGTGATTGTGGGGAGGTTAAGGTGACCAAAAAGGTACTAGTTTCTTTCTCTATAGGGAAATACCGAGATGAGATATTATGTGAAGTGGTACATATGCAGGCTTGCCACATATTATTGGGACGGCCTTGGTAGTTCAATAGGAAGGTCACCCATGATGGTTATCATAATCGGTATTCCTTTGTTTTGAACAAAAGATAGGTGATTTTGACACCTCTCAACCCTTGGGAGGCTAATGAGGATTAGTTGAGGATTGCTAGAGAGTTCAAAGAGAGAGGAAAACATAAGAGCGAAAGAGAAAAGATTAGTGAGATTGTGTCAGAGAGTGGTAAAAATACACTTGTGAGTCATGAGAGGAAAGAATTAGAGGGAAACACGAGTGCAATTGGTGAGGCAAGTGAGATTAAAAGAGCCTTGATGGCCAAACGACACTTATTTGTACTGGTGTACAAGGATATTTATTTTTCCACTGGCCTTTTTAACTCTTCTTTGTCTGCATTTGTTATTTCTCTTTTACAGGAATTTGTTGACTTGTTTCCTGAGGAGATACGTAGTGGATTACCACCATTGTGAGGTATTTAGCATCAAATTGACTTTGTTCTAGGTTCCTCAATTCCTAATAGGCCAACATATTGCGCAAATCTAGAAGAAACAAAGGAAATCCAAAGGCAAGTCGATGAGTTGGTAGAAAGAGGATTTGTGAGAGAGAGCTTCAGTCCATGTTCAGTTCCTGTTATTCTTGTTCCAAAGAAGGATGGGATGTGGCGCATGTGTGTGGATTGCCAAGCCATCAATAAGATTATAGTTAAGTATCGACATCCCATACCTAGGCTTGATGATATATTAGATGAGTTGCATGGTGCTTGTTTATTTTAAAATTTTGATTTAAAGAATGGTTATTACCAAATACGCATGAGAGAGGGAGACGAGTGGAAAATTGCTTTTAAAACAAAATATGGTCTTTATGAGTGGTTGGTAATGCCTTTTGGTTTTATAAACGCACTGAGCACATTTATGAGATTAATGAATCATGTTCTTCCTGCTTTCATAGGAAGATTTGTTATAGTCTATTTTGATGAAATTTTAGTCTACAGTAAAAATCTAGATGAACATGTTCAACATTTGCAATTAGTTTTCACTATTTTGAGAGAAAATATGTTATTTGCAAATTTCAAGAAGTGTGCTTTTTGCATGGAGTCTGTTGTGTTTTTGGGTTTTGTTGTAGGTTCACAGGGGATTTATGTTGATGAGGATAAGGTAGGGGCAATCAAGGAATGGCCAACACCTAAGAATGCTAGTGAGGTAAGGAGCTTTCATGCTTTAGCAAGCTTTTATAGGAGATTTGTGAGGGATTTTAGTTCTATAGCTGCTCCTTTAAATGACCTTGTTAAAAAGAATGTTGAGTTTAGGTGGACTGAAATACATGAGAAAGCTTTCAATACTTTGAAAGGAAAGCTTACAAATGCACCTTTACTTGTACTACCTAGTTTTGAAAAGGTTTTTGAAATTGAATGTGATGCTTCTCAGAAAGGTATTGGTGGTGTTTTGATGCAGGATTCCATGCCAATTGCTTACTTCAGCAAAAAGCTTAATGGGGTCGCATTGAACTATCCTACCTATGATAAGGAGCTTTATGCATTGGTGAGAACCTTGCAAACTTGGCAGCACTATCTATGGCCTAAAGAGTTCATTATCCATTTCGACCATGAGAGCTCGAAGTTTTTGAAAACTCAAAGTAAGTTAAACAAAAGGTATGCTAGGTGGGTGGAGTTTATTGATACTTTTCCTTATGTTATCAAATACAAGCAAGTGAAGGAAAATGCAGTGGCTGATGCACTATCCAGGAGGTATATACTTTTGACCTCTTTACATACAAAATTTCTTGGATTTGAATTTATTAAGGAATTGTATGAAAGTGATGCTGATTTTGGTCAAGTGTGGAGTGTTGTTTCTGAACATGCATATGCTGATTTATATAAGCATGAAGGGGTTTTGTTTAAGAAAGACAAACTTTGTGTTCCTAAATGTTCTTTGCGTGAATTACTTGTTAGAGAAACACATAAGGGTGGCTTAATGGGACATTTTGGTATCTAGAAAACTTTGGACATTTTATAGGAACATTTTTATTGGCCTAGGATGAAACATGATGTGCATAATGTATGTGAAAAATGCATTGTGTGTAAACAGGCTAAGTCTAAAGTCATGCCACATGGGAAATACATTCCTTTGTCTATCCCTCATTAGCCTTGGACTAATATTTCTATGGACTTTGTTGTAGGTTTGCCATGGACTAGGAATGGCAAGGATAGCATATTTGTTGTTGTTGATAGGTTTAGCAAAATGGCTCACTTTGTTGCTTGTTCTAAAACTAATGATGCAACACATATTGCTGATTTATTCTTTAAAGAAATTTTGCATTTGCATGGCATGCCAAGATCCATCGTAAGTGATAGGGATGTTAAGTTTTTAAGCCATTTTTGGCGCACTTTGTGGAACCAATTGGGAACTAAACTATTATTTTCTACTATTGCACATCCTCAAACGGATGGTCAAACCAAAGTAGTTAATCAAACCCTTTCACAATTATTGTATATTGTTTTAAAAAAAGAACTTAAAACAATGGGAAGATTGTTTGCCTCATGTTGAATTTGCATACAATAGGACTGTGCATTCCATTACATCACATTCATCGTTTAAGATTGTGTATGGATTTAATCCTTTGACTCCCTTGGATATTTTACCTTTGCCTTCTAATGAATTTGTTGATGTTGATGGAAAGAGAAAGGCATAGTTAGTCAAGGAATTGCATGCCGAGGTCTTGTTGACGCGTGAATTTTGCCCCCATCCCGATGATGAAAACGAGGATTCTGAGAAATAAAGATTGCCAAAGGTAAAGGAATCGTGATTGCTAGGTTTCCAAAATAGTCAACCAATCTGCCACCGACATGACCTCCGCCA
>CAOGCB010740425.1:0-16218 GCA_948266635.1 Cnidoscolus chayamansa
TGCCACGTGTCAATTGAGTACGTGTCATGTCAATTTAAAATTATGCATTAGTTTCTTCTTTTTTTGGAGAGAGAGAAAGAGAATCTCATTAAATTTAGCGGTGTTCAAAAAATGCTGGAGAATCGCTGCCTCATTTGCATGGCCTAGAGAGCTATTTCCAGCCTCTGGTCAGGGTCTCCTCGGTTCTGATTCAGAGGTAAAATCTTTTCAATTTCATGCTTTTCGAATTTTTCTGCTTCTTCATCAATTCCTTTTCCCTTCTTTATTGTTAATTCTATTATGTTTTTCCTTAACGGATCATTGCATTTTGGATTGTTTTGATTACTCATCCACATTCATTTATACAGAGACATTTTTGTGAATATGTAATCTGCATTGTTTAGTGATTGCAAAATGTTTATTACAGGCTGGTAGTTCAAGGCCTGATCATTTTAGTTGAGACCTTTCTTTCCCTTCTTGATGCCAAAACCTGACTTTGTCTGGTTTGGAAGGGAAAGAAAGAAAAATTTTAGACGAAAATTCGATCGTTTCTTTTGCGATTTTTGTATGTTTGGATTTTGAAATCTGCAAATGAGCGTAATTTCTGGTTTCCTCTCGAGGCATGTGTTGCCTGCATGCGGTAGCCTTTGTTTTTTTTGTCCTGCAATGAGAGCAAGGTCCAGACAACCAATCAAGAGATACAAGAAAATTATCGCTGGTATTTTTCCTCGAAACCAGGTTAGTGCCATTTGTTTAAGTTCTGTATGTATTTTTTGTTTTGTTTTATTATTGCTAGTGTCTTGCAGCTCTTTTTCGTATTTTTATCAATTTGTGCAAATCTGAGTTTAAAGACGAAGAATTCTCGTGTTATTTTGGCTGCCTTAATAAAGTTCGATAGAAATGGTAACAGGACGTGTAGAGGTAGAACCGCTCTTCTCATCCCCACCCTGTTGAGACTCGGGATTGTGGGAGAAGAGGAGCGGGGTTAGAAGCTTTTCTCCCTAAGGATTCTTTTTTTTTTTCTTTTTCTTTTTTGAGTCATGGCTAAATACTTATTTCAGTTTTGATTAATTTTTTGACATAAATAAATGAATTTTAAATATTAGACATTTTAGAAAATTAGATATATATATATATATTATTGGTTCCTTTACAATATTCTTAGCATATTAAAGTAAAACTTTTTATTTGATGTACAAATAATTTTACATTTAAAATATAATAAAGTTTTTTGAAGTCGCAATTTTTTACTTGTTATAAAAATAAATTAAGTAATTTCCAAATACAAGTTGCGATTTGTGGATTATGACTTGCATTTTCATTTTTTAATTATTTTTTTACTTACAAAAACTTTTCGATAGCTAAATATTTTTAATTAAAAAATTTTGTAAACAATATTTTTGGAATCTTAATTATATATAATTTTCTTGATTTCTCAAATTTAAAAGTATTTCACTTTTGATGCATAAATAATTTATGTGTTAAATTAAAAAAATACATTAGATAATGTAGAGTACTATAATTAGCCCAAACATATGTTTTCATAACTTGTGCATGTTGAAAATAAATTAAACATGAATTGTTTCAAATTTTAGAATCCTATAATATTCTTGATTTTCTTAAAGTAAAAGTATCTATTTTTGACACAAAAATAATCTAAAAATATTTGTGAAGTCAAAATTATTTATGGATAAAAAATACTTTATAAATCAAGAATAATGTAATGAGTCCAAAAATACATTTCCATCTCTTGTTGAAAATAAATTAAAATAATTTCCAATGCAAGTCATGATCACATTCGTTTTTATTGTATTTTTTGCACATACAAAATTAACCTTAAATAGCTAAATACTTTTAAAAATTATGGAAAAGTTTGTTTTGAAATCCTAACAATATTTTTTATTTTTCTAATATAAAAGTCTTTATTTTTTTATTCAAAACATTTTTTGCTTCAAAGCTATAATAAAATAATAATTTTTATGCTGATAGCCATAAGTTGGTATGATCCTATTGGGGATAGTCTCATGGTGTGCATTAACTAATTTAAAACTCATAAGATGCTTGAGTGCAAGAACTTATGATTAAACTCATAAGATGCTTGAGTGCAAGAACTTATGATGTGCAAGTTTTGAATTAAGAAGCTAATCAATCACTTGTGAGGGTTCTAGTTGGGATCTATTTGTTTTATAGAAATTTTGTTTTTGTATGATATGGCGTTTGAGACACCCATGAATGTTAATCAATAGAAAATATTAAGTCATTTCAAAGGAAATCACTTTTTCTACTTTTAGAATGTACTTCCTATCCATGAATCTTATTGATATAATTTGTTTTTTCAACATTGCAACTAAAGAATAGAAAATAACTTCATTTTAAAATATTTTTTAGATACAATTTATTTTCTGCTAAAATAAATGAATTAATATGCAAAATCATTTCCAATTGACCTAAAAGAAGTCCTTCATGTCTTTTTTTGTGTGTGCGTCTACAAGAATTACCTAACATTGAATGTCAAAAATCTGAATTTTCTTTTAATTCGTTATAATTGGAATTGATAAATGTCTTTACCCCTTGATGCAAATTTTTCTTGTAATTATGGATTTGCAAGATAATAGAAAACATCAGCAGGATGATTTATCAACCTCTTTGATGCTTAAATCAGAGACCTTAATCGAACATTTTTTTTATTGATTTACAACATTCCTCCACTTTCAAGTTTACGTCATAATACGTTAACATGCCTCTTGCAATATGGTTTTCTTTGGAAAAAAAAAATCAAAACTTGATGCATTTGAACTTCATTTTTGTTCAACCTTGAATTGATTTGATTTTCAAAGTTATTTTTTTATGAATTATATATTCATTAATACTTAATGGCAGGGAGATGGTCCAAATGAACGGATGATCGGAAAACTATGTGAATATGCTTCTAAGAATCCGTTGCGCATTCCAAAGGTATTATTCTTAGTATTATTTCAGGAAGAAAAGCCAAAAGAACCTAAAAAAGCGAATTCTTCTCATGAATAAAATTATATCAAAATTGCATATACATGAAATCATGCTTTAACTTTCACACTTGCATGCCCAACACATGTTGAAGAGACTGTAGTACTATATCACCTCCTAAAAGCTAACTAAAGGAAGGATTACTTGATATGGGATATTAAAAACTATTTTAATAAAACCATTTTAATGTGCTTATTGCTTGTTACTGAAATTATCTCCTATTATAAAATTTTTATTTTTTTTCCATTGACTAGATCACATAGACTATTATTCAAATGTAAATAAATAAAAAAAGAAACTTGGATAATTATTTGGTTAATGAAAGTTGTTGATTTGCTGTCAGATGGCCGATTCTCTAGAACAAAGGTGTTACAAGGAACTTCGAAACGAGAACTTTCAATCGGCAAAAATTGTGATGTGCATTTACAAGAAATTGTTGAGCTCTTGTAAGGAGCAAATGTGAGTTAATTCTTCATAACTTTTTATGCCTTCATTTATATTTTGGGTAAAATCAGAATTTGCAACATGTTACCATTAGTCCAATTGCGAAAAGACATGTTGGCTTATGAATTCATTTGTTATAGGCCTCTTCAACCTAAAAAACAGAGCTTTTGTGTCCTTTTATAATTTTATCCAAATGTTTTAATTTCGTATCAATTATCTAAACCTTTCATTTGAAGAACCCGTGGAAGAGTGCATCACGAGTATAAGAAAAGGGAATAAAATTTTCTTAATGTAGAATTAAGAAATTTACCAAAACATGTATGCTTAAAAGTTGGGGCATTTTTTTCTTTACTTTTATCTGCTTAGTACTTCCTCTTTCTCTAGCCAAAGTTAACTGTCAAGGATTTATATGGCCATCTTCTTTTTATTTGGATAAACTATAATTTAGTCCTTTTTGTTTGGTGAAACATACACAATAGTCTTTCTGTTTTTTTTTTAAAATCAGCTATTTCTTGTAATTAGAAAAAAGAACAACAAATTAGTCCCTTCTATGAGAAATACAGCTAGAATTCCTTTCTCATTCATTATTGTAGCGTAGCTTTTATTTTTGTTTCTACTTTTCTGTCTCCCTCCACCTTATACGGCTGCTTATGGATGGGAGCATTTCACAGGCCTCTGTTTGCAAGTAGCTTACTGAGCGTTATGCATATTCTATTGGATCAAACAAGTCAAAATGAACTACAAATTATAGGATGCGAGGCTCTTTTTGACTTCGTTAATAATCAGGTTAGTGATGTCAACGCCCAATGCTTTTGAATTTAGGCCTACTGACAACAAAATTCTAACATATATGTAAAACGTTTCAATTTCAAATTTATCATTCAACAATTGTATTTGGGTCTGATTTTTGTCAATCTTAAAATGAACATTTGAAATTCAATTTTTATACATATGGCATGCCGTGTGTAATAAGTAGATATTTTACAAGGATAAGCTTCTAGTTTGTCTTATGGGATACATTAAACTCATTTATTCTAAATGAATATACACAGACGGATGGAACTTACATGTTTAATTTAGAAGGCTTTATTCCTAAGCTATGTCAGTTAGCTCAAGAAGTGGGAGATGATGAAAGAGCACAACATCGGCGTTCAGCAGCATTGCAAGCCCTTTCTTCTATGGTATTCCTTTCATGTCACTACTATAACTTTCTTCACTTTGAATATTCACCATTTTTTTGTACTTAGAACATTTGCAATTGTTGAATTTGGATTTCTCTTAGCATGCAGATATTAGGTCTGACTGTGTTTGTAGAGATATGATATAGCTTGAATTTACATGCTAAGTTTTTCTTTGTCTTTCAAATAATTAATAAAACTTTTGCTCGTTCCAAAATACAAGATCTCCATTAGCCAGGTGTTATGGGCTACTGTTCTTGATAAGAATTAAACATTTTTTGAGTAATTTAGCATAGTTTATAAAATTGACTTATAAGTACCATTTAGAACTTTAAGTATTATGTGTTTGTTTGAAATGCCGTCAAATGCATAAACAATTGATAAATTGTTGAATGTTTGGTAAAAAGTAATTTATAAGTACACCTATTATTAAGATTACTAAAAAAATATTAAACAAGATACATAGTAGAGCTTTAAAAATTAAATGGGGACAATAAAGTAAACTATTTGATCAAACTAGTTTATAAGCACCAAAATGGAAAGTCAGTTCACCTAGCTAGTTTTTTAGCTTATAAGTTGAGATTATAAACCGAAAAAATCTTATAAACAAACAAATCAGTTTATTGTTAGGGCTTAACTAGCTTATAAGCTAAGACAAACGCTCTCCAACTATTGGATAGCTGTATTTAGTTGCATCTAAGCTGCTCTTTTTTCCTTATATGTTGAGTTTACAAGTCTAAAAATATTATTAACAAATAAATCAGCTTAGGTTTAAAGTTTAACTAGCTTATAATCTACGGGAAACACTCTTACTAGATAGTTAAATCCAAGTAGCTAATTTTAGCTTATAATTTGAGGTTATAAGTATAAAAATGTTATGAGCACACAAATATGTTTGTTTTTCACAGTTCTACGAGCTTGTAAGCTAATACAAACACTACAAGTGTTGGATAGTTGCATCCAAGTAGCTAATACAAACACTTTATATGTGTTGGATAGTTGCATCCAAGTAGCTAAAAGCTTGCCTAGGTAATAGGAACTTCCTTTCCTGCTTTAAAAATGTTAGTTCAGTTGTATGAAAAAATATGTATAACTTTTTTTAGACTCTACATAACTCAAATGAATCTATTGAGGATTGTAAAATGTATAATGTGGTGTTTATAGTTTGGGTTTATTGTAATTTATTGCATTAAAGGTTGACTTAGTATTTTTCCCTTGCATAGTGAATGGGTCTTGAAGTACTATTTCTGCATCTCCCTGACCAAATCCACCCACATTAGGATTACTTTGGTTGCATGTAACCTGTGAACCTGTTGGAAAGATTAAAAAATGTAAATAAAAAAGCAGATAATTACTTTTCATTCTCAATCATATATTCTAACACTAACACTACATGGATCATTTTTTCTTGATGTTTAGGTTTGGTTTATGGGTGAACACTCCCATATCTCGGTTGAGTTTGACAATGTAAGCAAATTCACATTATCAAATTCATTTTTTTATATCTGGCTTTATCCAAGGTTTGAACTCGATTGAGACAATTCTAGTACCATTGTGTTAAAGCTCATATACATTATTAAATTCATTGATGGGCTTTGATTTATTGGACCTCTCTTTAGAAACTACAGACATACAGTTGCTTAACATATTTGATTGACATACTACTGTAAACATTGAACAGATTGTTTCAGTTGTGTTGGAAAATTATGGATATGAAAAGAGAAACTGTGAGAACCTTAACACTGAGAAGCAAGGTCCTCGAGATAAGTGGGTACAAGAAGTCCTAAAAAACGAGGGACATGCCATTCATGTCAGCCCACCAGATGATGAGGTCATCAAAAGGTTTCTTTCTTGGAGGACTATTGTAAATGAAAAAGGAGAAGTAAATGTGACACCGTAATCTCTTGGCACTTCATTCTCTGCATAAATTATATGTAATTTGAGTGATCCACTTCCTTTGACGTGTTAATCATCTTTTTTTTATTATTAATTTCTTTGGCAGGGAAGATGTCCGGGATCCCAAATTTTGGTCTAGCGTCTGCTTGCATAACATGGCCCAGCTAGGCAAGGAGGCCACAAACATCCGCCGTGTATTGGAGTCCTTGTTCCGCTACTTCGATTTTTCAAGTCTGTGGTCTCTTCAATATGGTCTTGCATTCTCAGTGTTGGAAGATATGCAGTTTTTAATGGACAATTCCGGTATGTTTCAAATCTTTAATTCCATCATTGCTTTTGGATAGGATAATGTGGCCTGAGCACATGAGTGAGTTAGACCCAATTTGTTTTTTTTTTTAAATGAAATCAGAGTCTTCCAATTTGTTTTTTTAACTCACATGAGCGAGTTACACTTGATTTTGAAGAGACATTGGGATAGACGATGTTCCCTTTATAAAGTCTAAGGAGTCTTTTCCCTTAGACTAGCTTTTGGGTCCAAGTTAGACCCAACCCATTTCTTAAACATATTTACAAAATTTGACTTTAATTTTCAAGTTTTGTAAACACAAAACATTCAAATTTAATATTCTTTTATTTTATTACTGAAAATTAGGATAATTACTGTTTAGTCTTTGTAATTTAGTGAAACTAACACTAGGATAATTACTATTTAGTCTTTGTAATTAGTGAAACTAACACGTAGTCCTTCTCTTTTAAAAAATATACTAAATGGTCCATGTGTTTTCATGTTATTAACTATTTAGTCCATCTATTAATGATAGGGATTAAATAGTTGTTATTTTGAGATTATAGAGACTAAATAATTGTGGTTTTGAAATGATAAAGACTAAATAGTTGTAATTTTGAAGTTATAAGGATTAAATAGTTATATACTAAAATTACAAAGAATAATTAAAAATAAAATCATTGTAGTCATTTTATACTTTACTAATAGTTTAAATAAACAAAAGGATTAAATATTTAATGGTTTAAAAAGACTTGCACTAAATAGTTAATTGTTTCAAAAGTATAAGGACTATTTAATATATTTTTAAAATATAGGGAATGATTAGTTAATTTCACTAAACCACAAAGATTAAATAGTAAATTTTCTTTTTAATTAATGTCATAGGTGGGTATATACACTTAATGCATGTGAGAATTAGTTTCTATTGATTGATCAATGATTGACTAACCTTGTAATTTCCTTTTGGTATGTTCAAAGGGCAAAATACACATGTTCTGCTGTCCACACTGATTAAGCATCTTGATCACAAAAATGTACTTAAACAACCCAACCTGCAGCTTGAGATTGTAGAGGTTACAACTGCTCTTGCTCAACATGCAAAAGTTGAGTCTTCTGTAGCAATAATTGGTGCAGTGAGTGATCTTATGAGGCATTTGAAGAAAAGCATACATTGTTCACTTGATGATACAAATCTGGGAGCTGATATAAAAGATTGGAACAAAAGCTTTAAAGATGTGGTGGATAAATGCCTTGTGGAATTATCAAACAAGGTAACACTCATTTCCAGTAATATCTGAAAATTCTCTTACCTAACTGACTTCATTTTTATGTACTTTGCTCTGAAAGTTGTGATGCTTTGGTTTTAAATTGTTTTCTCATTTTAATTATTTAAATGATATTGTTAAATTTCATAGCTTGTTTGGTATATTGGACATTAATTATTTGTAATCGGATAAAATCTAAAATTCGAACTGGGCTTTGTATAATATTAATTTTGGAGCTAGTGTTGGAGTTCATATGATATATTGAGTTGCCTTTGACTTTAAAATCAGATATGCCTACTTATTAGCAAACTTTTTGCTGGTGTGACTAGTAACTACTGGATTTTCAAACATAAATACTGGATGCTATTGGTAAACAGGTTGGAGATGCAGGCCCAATTCTTGATGTTATGGCTGTGATGTTGGAGAACATCTCTACAATTACAGTTATAAGCAGAACTACAATATCTGCAGTTTATCGTACTGCTCAAATTGTAGCTTCAGTACCAAATTTATTGTACCAAAACAAGGCAAGTGGCAGCATCTTGCTTTATATCGTTTAACTTCATTGCCTTTTTTTTCCTGCAACATATTTCTATACATGATTCTTGTCTTTTTCAGGCATTCCCAGAGACTCTGTTTCATCAATTAATCCAAGCTATGCTCCATCCTGATCAAGAAGTAAGACTTGGAGCCCACCGCATCTTTTCTGTTGTTCTAGTGCCATCTTCAGTTTCCCCTTGTTGTTCCTCAGCAAATTCTGGATCAAAGAGAGGCTTAAATCGTCGAACACTTTCAAGAACTGTTTCTGTCTTTTCTTCCTCAGCTGCTCTTTTTGAGAAGCTAAGGAAAGAGAAGAACTCCTTCAAGGAAAATGTCCACCAAGACAACAAAGAAAATCTTGTAGATGGGGAAAAAATGAGGAATGGTAGGCTTGCCAGCTTGAAGTTCTCATACAGTGTTAAAAATTCTCTTGCACCTATAACAACAGATGAAAATCCTATGAGCAGTAAGGAAATGGTAAGTTGCGCAAAATTCCATAATCTATTTTACAAGCATGGTTGCTTGTTTATGAATCTCTTAGTCTCATATCTACTCTCAATTCAAATGATACAGTGGCACCTGTTAAAGTTCCATCATGCATTACAAATATGGTCATAATTGCATTTGTCACCTACCCTTTTTGGTATAGTCCATTCCTTAAGAGGGACCCTAAGGACCATTGTGAAATGCAATACTTATCTGAATTGATGCTAATTTCATGCATTAATATTAATAAGCATCAGTATTGACGCTAATTTCATGCATTAATAAGCGTCAGTATTGATGCTAATTTCATGCATTAATAAGCATCAGCATTGATGCATAGGAAAGTCTTCTTTTAATCTTGGTATTAATAAGCCCCAGCAAAAAAAATACATAGGAAAGTCTTCTGCAAAATTGTTCATCGGTTTATAGCGGAATCATAAAGTGATTTGTGGGCCTCAAATTGCTTTTCAAATTGGCTAGGATTTAAGGATGTAAATAAACCAAGCCTCTAATAAGCCTAACAAAGCTCTACTTGCCGAATGTTGTGTTTAACTCGCTCCTTGATGTAATGAAACAAGTTGTTGTAGAATGACTCGAAAAAAGTTTCTTTTATTTTTAAGGTTCGGGCTAGGGTTGTAGATTTCAAGAAATTAGAATTGAAAGGTGAGTGGGAGATGTGATTTTCTTCCAAAAAAGAAAGAAAACTTAAGCAAACAAAATAAACTAATAGTAGCAGATTCTAGGACTCATTCTATCAAGAAAGCCTCAAAATTTTGAGGGTTAGAGATCAAACCTCTGAAGAAGCGAATTGGCAAGATTGTAATTCTTTTAAAAACTGAAAGCATTACAAGCTTATGTATTTTATGGTAGTGTACAATTGTAATTCCACCCGAAAATCTGTAACTCTTACTAGTCTAGGCCATTGTAAATCTTGGATTACTCATTAGAAGTATACATGAGTGATTGGCTAGAAGATAGTGGGAAAATCACATTTTTTATATGGTATCAAGCCAATTATTGATATTTGAATCCTTTTCCCCTCTATACTTTGGATTTGAGTAATTATATGCTTACTAAACTAGAACTTCTAGCCTTCTAGGAGTTGAAGTCTCCAAACTGAAACTAACTGTTAGACTTATTACAACTTCATGTTAAGATCCAAAATTGTGTAGATTTAAATTAAGATTCAAGACATCACAGACTACCCATTTCAGGTAAACTGTAACATTGTTTAATGCCCTTGATTTTTGAAATGCCAAGTCACTATATTGTGAACAATACCTGCCAAAATTATTCATTTATATCGAGTCTTCTTATCATCTACGTACAAGCTCAAGATTATTGCTAAATTCATTATTCGATGAAATAGGTGTGATGGATAACTTGGTCTGGTTGAGGTCACAAATTGCACCACGAAGCTTAAGAACATAATTTGCACTCAAATATGAGAGTGAAAGCAAAAATAAATTCTCTAATATAAATTTATATTCATCAAAAGATGGTAAATACATATAGATCTAGGGTATTTATAGAGTTTTAACTCTCTCAATTAGGATAGGGTAGAACTCTATAATTTAGGAAGACAGCTCCTACCAAAATAGGAATAAACTGATCCTAACTATAGTATAATTTATAAATTAATCCTAACTAGAATAGGGTTTACAAAATAACTTCATAAATAAAATAAAATGCTCTCAAAACTAATTAATAGTAAAGTCTAAATAATGTAGGAATATGAAGGAGATAACAAATAAACAATTGTTATCCCTTATGTAGAGCTTTTGTATTATTGCAAATTTCTGCCTTTGAGGCCCTTTTTCTCTTCCCATGAATTGAGAGTAACGTGCCCCGCATCATACTCACCACTTAAAAAGACCTTGTCCTCGAGTTAGAGTTGCTCATGATGACCCAAAATATTGTGCCAAAAATCTCAATATCATCCTCCCCCACTTGGAATAAATCCTCCTCAAATTCGAAAGTATAAGAGAATGAGAGTTTTCATTGGAGAAACCTGTCATATCAATTTCTTTAAGGAGATAGTCCATGGAGAATTGAGCAAGAGGGTCTTAAAGAGCTCAAAATCTTCTTTTGTGTTGTCTTAGGAGTACCATAACAAATAACATCAATAGAAAAAATGAAAATCGTAGAGTTAGATAAATCTTGAGTTTCCATCATCTCTATGCTTTCTTTCCCCACAACACATTCTTCAAACTCTATCATCTACCATAATGAAAGGAAACACAATCGAATTATCTAGTTTGAATTTCCCAACGTTAGTCTCCTCAACTTCAACTTGAATTTTGGATTCAACTTCAAGTTCATCTTCTCTTTCTTCCCTTTCCATTGATAGATGTTTGATTTGGATGTCCTTGCACTCATTTATTAGGCTAGAATATACTTGCATCTCAATTGAAGAAACCTTCTCCTCCACTTTAGAAGTTCTATTTACTTGTTGGCAATATTGTTTTTCTTTAAATAAAATTTTCTCATAATCTTCATAGTGTACAATGTACAAACTGGTCCTCTCCCTTTTGTTGCTCTTCTTGATTGTAGTCACTCCTACCATCCAAAAGCATTGCTTCTTAGTCGACATGCTACTAATTTAATTTCTTTTTAAATGATATATACACACGATTGAAGAATTCAGCCACTTGTGTGATCCACTACTCTAAAAATTCTTTTATGTTTAGATATCCATAGAAATAAAGAAGGCCAAATACATCTTTAAACACCTTTTACAGTTTTACTCATTAAAACCTAAACTTTAATCGTGACCTAATAAACACCTAAACTTACGAAAAAGTTAGCTATTAAACACAAAAATTCCAGTCAGCAATCGTGTGATACAAATGTGCGATGATGTGGCAAAAAATTGCCAAATATGATGGATTTTGAGATGGCACGGCACGGAGCTTAGGTGTTCATTAGGTTGCTATTAAAGCTTAGGTGTTTGAGAGGAAAAACTATGAAAGTTTGGATGTTTAGAGGTTAGACATTGTACATCTACGTAAGCATATTTCTTACAACAACTTGCTTTGTCGCACGTATGTATCACGCAGTTGCTGACTTGGCGTTTCTATGTTTAATAGCTAGCTTTTTTAAGTTTAAGTGTTTATTAGGTCACGACTAAAGTTTAGGTGTTTAATAAGCAAAACTACAAAAGTTTGGGTGTTTAAAGATGCCTTTAGCCAAATAAAGAATATCAATTTTACTCCGATAATCCTAATTGTAGATGAAATATCTATGTGTCGGAATTTTGCAGTCAATATGGTCAACATGAGCTGCACCATCCCTTGGCCATCTATTGTTTGCACAATTCATGTTTTTTATTGATTTCGAAAGCATCAAGACAAACCTCAATTTCTTCAGTGTTTCTCAATATGCTCAAATTTGAGAACCATATGTTGCTCCCATCATCACAACTTTTTATCCGTATAATTTAGGGGTTTAGCTCTCTGATCACCGTTGGATCCTCCATCAAGGCCAGTCATCTTGGTTGGGATGATTTCTCTGCTCTAATGTGAAGCTTACGAACATAATATGCAGTCACACATGAGAGTGAAAGTGAAGAAAAGTTCTCCACTATAAATTTATTTTCATCAAAAAACTGCTAAATACATGTAGATCTAGAGCATTTATAGAATTTTAACTCTCCTAATTAGGATAGAGTAGAACTCTATAATTTAGGAACAACTCCTACCAAAATAGGAATCAACTAATTCGAACTAGAGTATAATTTATAAACTAACCCTAACTAAAGTAGGATCTACAAAATAACATCCTAAATCAAATTAAATACTCTCAAACTAATCTAACAATAATAGTAAAGCTGAGTAGGAGGTCTAAATAATGTAGGATCATAAAGAAGATATTAAATCTCTAACAAAATAGATTAATTACTATCCCTTATGTACAGTTGTTGTTTTATTGCAAATTTCTACCCTTTGAGGCTCTTTTTCTCTCCCCATGCATGAATTGGTACTAACTAGCCCCGCATCATTTGTAGAATCTTGAGTATGGACTATACAATTATGAGTTTGATTTGGAGTTTCATATTAATTTTATCTATATTATAGATAAATTAGTAATTAGAAACGATAAAGAAAACAAATCATACTGAAATTTTAATAATTATTTTCAATTTTATATTACTCATAGTTTTGGTTCTTGATTTTAGAGTTAAAAAAAATGTAAAATCAACTATTAAAATATGAATGCCCGTATTTGTTGTTTTTAAAGGATAGGGTAATTTTGTATCTTTAATATTTTTTACCTCTCCATTTCCCTCGTGTTAAGAAAATAACCTTTCTTAACGAAACACAAGAAGGTTAGATTTTTTTTTTCTACTTTACTTTCCCTTCCCTTCTCCACTCCTTTTCTTTAATAAACCTCCCCTTCTCTCATTATAGTTTAAATTTTGCTTATTTGATCATAAAACAACCTTTAAAAGAATAAGTATCCTTAAACATGTCCAAAAATGCTTTAAAATATATGTTCTGATTAATTCTGAGTTATTTACAGCTGTTGACCAAGTTATTACATATTATCCACATAGATTCTTTTAGCTAAAGCAATTGCAAACAATTCAAGATTTTGCAGTACGATATTGTTTTGTTTGTTATGTATTAATTAGCAATCTGTAATGTTTCTCTAATACCTTTTTAAAGAATAGTCAAAAGTGAAGTACTTCTCAATTTTTTGGAAACATTAAATGACAAACTGTATTAAACAACTTCTTTAGTGAATGAGTTGTGATTGAGCTTCAATTTAAAACTACTATTGTATTAATATGAACATGCACATGCATAAAACATGGCTTAGCTTTAGCTCATTTTCAGGTTTTGAGCTTCAGCTGCAAGGCATATATTGGTTGTTTAGCTCCTATCTTCATACATCATGCTATGCAGATGAAGCAGTTGTCTTCAGCACTTAATTCCTATTTTGATGCATGATTATATGTTGAATATGATGCAAATGAATTGTCTGAAATTGGTTTTTGTAAAATTTTCCTTGTTTAGTCCTATCATCATTATATGTAAAATGAATCTTCTTCCTGCTGAAACTCAGGATGGTTGCCTAAGGCTGAGTAGCCGTCAGATTAGTCTGTTGCTGACATCAATTTGGACACAGTCCATTTCTCCCGCAAATACACCTGAAAACTATGAGGCAATTGCTCATACATATGCCCTGGTTTTGCTATTCTCTCGAGCCAAGGTAACTTCTTTCCTGATATTACCCGATGGCTGTCTTTTGACATAAGCCAGTGATGATACCATTTTAAAGATATTGCTATTGGATTTCAGTTCAACATCTACTTCTGTCTGTCAACAAGTTTCAAACTCATTCTCTCTCTAGTATAGATGTATGAAAATCCTGCTAAATAGATTTGTACTTTCTCTTTTGCTGCAGAATTCCAGCAACGAGTCTCTGATTCGAAGCTTTCAGCTTGCATTTTCCTTAAGAAACTTAGCTCTTAATGGAGGTAAGTTCCTCAAGTCCTCATTGTTCTACTTTTTTTATAGAGATTTTAAGGTACCAATTTTGGATAGAAACAAGTGGATGGCTTGTTTTCAGGCATGATTAGTATTAGTGATTGGCAATCAGTTATCTTCATAGACAAAGCTACGCTAAGGCTCAATTCAATTGCTAGATAAACCAATGGTCAATGCTCCGGACATAAGAATTAGAAAATAGTATGCATTGCTGATATGAACTCATTCACCTACATGGGATCATGAAACTTCTCAACAATTTCTAATTCATTCTAAAATAAATTGGCTTCATCTAACGCAAGAATAAAACCCCTTCTCCCCGACAAAACAATAAGTTTGATAGCTTTTATAGGATTTGATGGATATCATATTTGTGGTTAACTTATCTATACAAAATGTTGACGTGTAGCATGGAGCTTTTACAAAATGGCACCTTGATGATGAGATTTCTTGACAATTCATGCTCTGTACAAGCTCTGATTGTTTTGAGCTGCAGGAAAATATTTTGGAATAAAAATGTGCTTGTCTTGTTTAACTTAATGAACTTCTTTTTGGAGCAAGTGCTTGGTGCATAACTAGATTGAACTGGATTCACCTATTCCCTTTCATAGTCTATGTAGCTTGTGTGATGAACAAGTCAAATTTTGCATTCCAACTTATAACTACTCAATGCAACATACTTTTACTTCTTTTTCTGCAGGACAACTCCCACCATCTTGTTGTAGATCCCTTTTCACCTTGGCAACTTCAATGATTCTCTTTTCTTCAGAAGCATACAATATTGACTCTCTTGTTCAGCGTGCAAATGTGGTGCTTACAGAAAAAATGGTATGTGAAATGTTGGTGATGAAGTTGCATTTTTTTACTTTATGAGCATTTATTAAGCAGACTTTGAAGCTTCTATGTACTTAACATGAATCTATGCTTGAACCAGGTTGATCCATTTTTGCACTTGGTTAATAAGAAGTTAAAGGCTGCTAATCCTGGGTTTGATCACCCCACAAATGTTTATGGATCTAAGGAGGATGATGATTCAGCTCTGAAGTTTCTTTCAGAAATCAACATTACAGGAGACCAAAGCAGGGAATTTTTTGCTACTGAGATTGTCAAGAGCTTGGAAAATCTTCCACATGTAAAGCTTGATTTGAACATCCACTTAAAGAGTTCTATTTATAATGGTTTATTGGTCGTATAGTCAGTAATGACTAATGACTTCCTATGCAGTCTGAATCGTCCATCGTAAGGGAGCAACTCCTCAATGAATTCTTACCTGACGATGCGTGTCAATTGGGAGGCCAGTTTATGGATGCTCTACATAAAACAAAACAGGTAGATCCAAAAGATAATTGTATTACAGTGGTTATTACCCTCCATTATTTTTGCCATTCTTCCGTATTGATGCTTGAGATTGATATGATTCTGTTGCTGTTAAGGAGGGTGATGCATTGGCAACTATAGAAGAAGAAGCTTTCGCAGATTCTGTAGAGGGTCAAGCTAAAGCTAATAAGGAGTTGGTTCTTCAGAATCCCAATCTTATAAGCATCAATCAGCTTATAGAATCAGTATGTTAGCCCCTCTTTTAGGTTATATTGATGGATCGTATATTTGGCTTCGGTTAGATTTTTGAACCAAATGCTCACCCCTAC